>JAKLND010000204.1:0-12843 GCA_022813125.1 Septoriella neoarundinis | reverse complement strand
CTCAAGCATATCGAAGGCCGTATCGCGAGTTTTGTCCCCGCGCGTACCCTTCTTGCAACTTGGATCCGAAGAAATCCAACTTGGCTGTACAAGACAAAAAAACGCTCTCGAACGTTGAAAAAACGCACCTTGCGAAGCCAATTCGCTAAGGCCACATGTTTGGCTCTAATTGCAGTCGACCATCTGCACATCCTCATGTGATCGTCTCAGGGCAGATAAGAAAAGGCGGTAGAGAAGCACTAGTGCCTTATGGATCTTCTCGAAAAGAAACATAGAGAAGTCGATTTTGATACACTCGAAGTTGCTGGGGTACTTGCCCAGACATGGCTCGCACAGGGTAAAGTGAATCAATCGAAAGTTCTAGCTACGGGACCGAGCTTCTACACCACAATGAGCAAAAGTTGGGAAAACACAGTACTCAGTCGCTTATCAAACAAAAGATCCTCGCAAAGATATTCTACCTTGAAGGCAATTCGCCTCATACTGAAGTACGGCTTTTCGATCGACGAGAGGCCGCTGGCAAAAACCGAAGCGTATTGTATCGTTCGCATCACTGTCATGGCATCATTGAATGACTCGAAACGGATGAAATCACGACGTAATACAAGTCGTTAGATAATAATGGTTTGCAAAATCTAGAATGGCCTGAGGTTTTGGGTAGCGTACTGTACTGCAGTGTTGCGTGACAATAGCGCACTGGAAGTGAAAGCATTGAAGCATCGACCTTGATGATTCCCTCAATCAGTAAAGACACGTCCCTCAGGCTCTGCACGTTGCCATTAGTAACGTCAACGTAACACCACCGGGTGCGGAATGACTCTCCAACCATCGTTGCGGCTTAGTGGCTCATCTGGCTCTATACTGCGTGTACATATTGCAATCACAATTCATATGTGCTTGATTCTGTACAACAGAAGCTATGTATGCTACAGAACTGGAATCAGAGATGCTAGGCCGAAAGCTGTAATGTTGAACCAGATCCATTGTAAGCATTAATCATCTCGCGTTTAGCGAACAGCTTGTCCACGTCTTTGGTGGACTCGATTCCGCCATACCAGCTTGGCCAGTTTGTTGTGGGTCATTTTGATCTTCCATCTGATCTTGGTCTTCTGAGGCCTTGCTAGCAGAGCCCACGCAGGAGCCTTCCTTGGGAGTCGTTGTCGGATATGATTCGGCAGTACGCGAGGCTCCAGCCGAGGGCGATTTGGTCGTCAGATATTGGCCTGGGCTGGGAAAGGCCAGATCGTGGTTCTCGGGAGTTTCGCATCCATTGCCGATGTTTGCAACGAACATACTCGGGAGTGAATCCATCTCCGAAGCATCTCCACCTTCAATATCCACATTGATGCAATTCATGAACATGTGGCGATTTCCCACAGTGTTAAACCATGTCCACGCCATGATGGCGTGTCCGTTTTGAAGTCCTCCCGGGACCTCGAAATCGAAATTGTTTGTGCAGTCGATTCCGTTCGTAGACTGGTTTGTGCAAGGCCAGGAACCCTGGTAGGCACCTGCGGGAGAGGTGAAAACACCATCCAGGTTCAGATGAGTATTGGATGGACATCCACCTTGAATGGATTAGAGGACACGCCAGTTCCGTGGGTCTTTTAACAACACGGTATCTGACTCGTAAGTGATACTGATCTGGCACGAGCCGCCGCCATGCACTGCTGTATTGAAACCGTTACCTGTATCGAACTCGAGTGACTGCGTCGAGCCAGCATGCATTTTTGTACCTCCAGCGGTGGGTAGAGACACGCCGTGACACGGAAAGTTGTCGCCATTCGGGCTTAAAGGCTCTTTTACTGCGGTTTCACCAATGGGACTCGGTGAGGAGATGAACATATGCCCAGAGACAAGACTTGTCGCGAGCAGCCACGAAACTGAGATGCTGGAGGTAGGATACAGAGCATACATCTCCACTGCTCCGTTCGTGAACAAACGATTTTGCAGACTGTATTTCCAGAATGCTGTGCTACTATCTTCGTATATATAGGTAACCCGGGCCATGTGCCGTCTCATCGCGATTGAGAACTTCTTACGTTAGTGATATGCTTTAGTGACGTAACAGTACCTCCATCCATGGCTGGGAACGTCGCCATGAAGACGCGTTCTGTCAAGTGAATATGATTACTCGTGCCCCTTCCTGTGCTACCAATGTTGACATGAAATCGACCGAATAAAAAGCATGTCCAGGAGACGCATTGCAGTGTCCTTGCGAACGAAGCATGTATTCGACATGGCTCTGTCACTGGGGATCGTGTAAATCCACGTGGTAGAAAATTTCCTCTCGCTAGAAGTCAACCATGTCGGGCACTGCGGACGAGCAAAGTTGTAAAAGTCATGGCTTTTGTTGAGTCGCGAATACTGTAGCATCCTTGAACCCATTTGACTCATCTAACTCAGCACCTCGAACCGACTGAATCAGAGTCATCTGTAAGTATAAACTGTGGTGCCATGCGCTGCCGAACGGACTCGAGTAAAAGCGCAAGAGTTTACTGAAAGTTACCTTGTGTGCAGTCATGTTGACTTGGTTGTTCATGACCTCTCTAGCACTAAGTTACTGCTCCGAAGTGTACGGCAGCGCTGGAAGGTTAGGGTTCGCTCTTGGCAACAAGCGAGTCGACGGATCGTGTAAAAGCACGGCGGACTACCACGACGATCTACATGCCATCAAAGAGTATTCCGGGAGTGGTATTGTGCGCCTATACTCTGCGGCGGAGTGCGACAGCGCAGTGCAATTACTTCCGGCGGCTAGATGTCAGGGATTCAAGGTTCTTCTAGGCGTCTGGCCCGATACGGCCGAATCATATGCCAAAGACAAATCCGCCATAGCTGCCGTCGCTCCGGAGTACGTCGACGAGCTCTATGGAGTCTCGGTAGGGAGTGAGACGTTGTACAGGGAAGTCTTTGACGGTGAAGAGCTGCTGCGGAAGATCGTCGAAATAAAGAATGTCTTGCCCGACAGAGTGCAAAGGATCGGCACAGCCGACACATGGAACAAGATTGTGGATGGTACGGCTGATGTGATAGTCGCTCACCGCGACGTGAATCTAATTCTGGCCAACGCTTTTTCGTACTGGAGTCCTTCTTCTAATCCACATGAGACCTTCCGCGGCCAGATGCAGAAGGTCGAGTCTCAAATCGAGCGCCGGAGACAACAGGAACTGGCTAATAGAATCGAGATCTGGACTGGAGAGACGGGGTGGCCGAGTGATGGTGGGTCTGACAATGAAGACTCGAAAGCGGGCACCGCAGTGGCAGCATCGTACTACCGTCGCACCATCTGTGGATCTGTTATGGACGGGATGAACGTGTTCGCCTTCGAGGCTTTCGATGAGTAAGTCACCACTGCGCTCTACTGTTCCATCCAAACCCGCATACTGACCGAATATGGTAGAAACTGGAAGCCCGACGTCACGAAGGATGACGGCTCTACGATTAGTGAGAGGCACTGGGGAGCGATGTACGCAAACCGAACACTCAAGTACAAGCTGGACTGCAGCCCTGACGAGGATGACCGTAATTCTCAAGCGCGGCCGAGCGTGGTTTCCTGCAGGCATTGAGAAATTTGGGCGTTTCAGTAGGTAGTAACTTATTATGTATTTAATCGTCCGCGATCATACCGCAAATTCCGTCAAAGGCTCAGTGGTTTATTTTGGAACTTGGGTTGGTCCTTGTGTAGTACGTCGGACCATATCTCTTACTACCATATTGCAGCGACTGTCAACGTGTAACAGGACTCTCGACTTGTCCCTCCCTGGAACCTATCGTGATAAGTCAAGTCAGCTGTTTTCTTCTCGACAGAGTCCGCGTATCTGCGGTCTTAAGAGCCTGCATAGCGTCGCGCAAAGATGACATTCCCTCGTAGCATCTGAAAAGCCGCAGACTGCGCCCTATAGCAAGGCAAAAGTATTCATCGGAATGCGAAATTTTGAGAGACATCTGAGTGATTTGGCAGATTGTGAGCGCAAAATCCGCTGGCTATCGCGGATTCATACTTGCACGAGGCTCTTGCCGTTTCATTGAGCTTTAAATTCAGTTCGTACTTCATGCGTTGCGCCTCTTTACAAGATTTGAAAGCCTCATAAATTCGAAGTAAGCCCCCCATCTGACTGTGCACATGGGTTTTCGCATAACTCGACTATACCTCGAGTCTGCCACGTGGTCCGCGCATCTGCATAGTAGGCCTCTGATGTCTTCACCCTTCGGAGTAGGGGACATCAAAAAGCAACCTTTGAACCTTCTTCAAGACCTGACTATCAATCCGGCAGGTGTGAGAGAGTGGTGCAAGTCTGTCGAGGAAAGATAATGTGCGGGATAGCAGATGCCGAAGAGTTGTCTCGTCGACGAGGCGACGCAAGTCCGGATGCCAGTAGGCGCTGCAGAGGACGAGTACGCTGTCGAATTGCCTGTCACGGCGTCAGTGCTGATCATGTTATGGGTCAATGTCCATCTGATACTCACGCGTGTGCTGTTCCATGGATGTTAGTCACGATCAGCTGCCCAAGAACATTGTCAAACGCAATCGTGCTTTTCTCGGCGGCCTTGATGCAGGTCCGGTAACCCATCTCCACCTCTTCTTCACTCATCTTTGCAATTGCGCGGAACAGATGAGATTCAACTTCGCGAAGAGGGCCTTCATAACGGTGAGAAGCCGTTTCGTTGACCATAAGCCTGGGATGCGGCCTCACGTGCAAGACATAGTCAAAAAAAGGCTTGTTGATTAGATAGCGCGCAGCCCAATAATTGGCGCGCAAGTATGCACTCAGAATATCGGTGGGTGGCGCATCATTCAGATCCCATGTTAGACCAGGGGGAAGTGTCTCTTGCCATGTTTTGATGGCCGCCTCGTGGATCGAGTCTCGGCTAGTGAACGCCGCTCGTGACACGATCCGTACAACTGCTCATGAATCCGATTCAGTTGAATCCGCAGATACACTTGCGATGTGAATTGGAAGGGGACGTTGGCGGACTGCGCAAAGTCGTCTTGAGTACCGCTCACATCGATAAAAATTTCGTGCATGGGCAACATGGTTTCCAGACTTACAATGCCGCTGGAAGGCAGATCGCAGTGCGCCAGTATCTCGCTTTCTAGCTAGATGCACGAGTAGGACGCGCGGACAATGGAGCTCCGATTTCTGTTTGAGATCAGACCTCTGCTCCCGTCTTGGGGTGTTTTACCACCCTGGCTTGTCCATTCCCAGTGGTTTTTGTCTGCCACCTCGTGTCTGCGGAGTAGCTGTACGACAACCCGCCCGGCCATCACATACCAGCTCATGCTCTCCTTCACCCGAGCAAGCTGCCCTTTGAAGAGGCCAGCGAGGAGGAAGAGTTGGGCCAGGATCAGATCGCTGCCATCACTGTAGACCGCAAAAATCTCGACCGCCTTCGTGTAGTAGTGTAGACCTGGGACCGTGCAACTGGGCGCTCCTTGGTCGCCATGCAATGCCCCTGCGGCAGACTGTGGCTGACTACTTCCCCGAAACGTCGTGTCAGCGTCGTCCAGGCTCAGCGGTACAGATCTCTCCCCGTGCATGTGAGCTGACAGGCTACAAGATATTTCCCCTTGTCCGGTGGATAGCGAGCAGGCGGGCCGTGAACCATGCTTGCATATCTTCCCAAGCGCGAGGATCAAGTAGATGACTGCATGGCCGAGGCTACGCTCCCGTCGGGATCTTTTCAATGGCATTGCATACGAGTTTTGGTCTTGGCGCCTTCGCTTGAAAGGGCGGTTTGAGGTCGTATCGTGAGGACCAGCCGCAACAGACGGTTGGACCCGAATCCCGTGCCATGCGACGTAGTTATGGTCTAAAGATGAGGTGCGGACACTGATGATGTCTATACTGCTCCCGACGTCAGAGTTCGCTTTTTAAAACTGCATATGGTGATGGTATAGTATACTCGGTGGAGCGAAGAGACACGGCTGTAGCAATGCCGACGCTCCAAAGGTCAACGGAGACTGTTTTGTGTCACAGCAGTCCCGCTCTATGCACTGTGAGGCATAGGACGAGCGCACGCTCTTCTGGTTCAGTTGCGGGGGTCGCCTATGCCGTTCAAAAGTCACGTGTCCCTCCCTGTCAAGATTAGTGTTCAGACGTGGCAGAAAACCTTCTGGTGGGACAAAAGCCCGCTGCCAGGAAATATGGGCAGACTTTTGAACCGAGCGCAGGACGACACGATCCAGAAGCTTTGCCGTCAATACCTGAATGACTCTAGGTAGTGCCGGTTGCGCGGAAGCAAACAAAAGTCTCCGTGTAGAGTTTTCACGAATACTTTACTTCCAACAGCACGCTGCGGCAAAGTAAGCAGCTCGATTAGATGTCTTACATGTCATGCGGTGATCACAGCACAGTATAGCCGAGACGATTGCTAACAGGTCGTTGGCATACTTTGCGACAAGGGTCTGGGGTACGGCAAACACGTTGATGGATGAGGATTACGGAATGCTCCAATGACTGCAAGAGGAGTACATATGATCCTCACAGAGCTTTCGACAGGTGGAATCATATGCTATAACAGTTTTCCAAACCTACCATGTACAGATCTACAGACCGATTACATTATAGGACCCTAAATGTCAAGCCAGGGGCAAGCTTGGGCGAGATCCGTCGCGCGTACTACCGTGCGTCCTTGAAAGCCCACCCAGACCACGGAGGGTCCCATTCAGATATGTTGGCAGTAAGCACGTCGATTTCTCCTTCTATTTCGCAGCCGTAATGCTGACCGCAGGCTATCAATCAGGTCAACGCGGCGTGGACAGCCTTAAATGAGGTCGAGTCAGGTAGGGAAGCCGACGTTGAAGAAGAAGAAGAAGAAGAAGAAGCAGAAGAAGAAGAAGAAGAAGAAGAAGAAGAAGAAGAAGAAGAAGAAGAAGAAGAAGAGCAAGAAGGACAAGACTCCGAGGAGGAAATTTCAGAACCAGAAGAGGGGTGCGAGTCTGACAGTGCGAGCGATTGGGATCCCGAGTACGATGATCAGGATTTTGACAAATACCACGACTATGGCGATTTGAGCGAGACAGGTGGAAGCTACGTGATGCAGCTTGAGGATGGCCAAGAGCTCTCACTGGAAGAGCACGCACGTACTTGCGCTTGCGGTCTTTAAGATCAAAGCAGACTGACTTCAAGCGTCCAGAGCATGTCCAATGAATCATCTAACATTGCATCGTCAGCTTAAGAGAAGGGCAATCTTTCAGAAAACGAATCCGTAAAGACCTGACGATGCCGGCAAAAGCCAAGACAGGATACGACGAGAAGCCAGACATTGGCAAACAATATCCGAGTCGATTGTAATCGTGTTATAAGTTTTCGCACCCTTGATGCTTCACTGTCGGATTTGTGACCTGGCAAAACATCACAAATCACGTTGAACAAGGCCTGACAGCATGCTGCAGCTCGGCGGTGTGGTAGTGCCACTGCCATGTCGCACCTCGCCGACTGATGACAGACTTCGTTTCAGCGTTTGAGCCCGTGACCTCTTCCCTGGGTTGTGCCGCCGAATCACGTACAGTAGGATGCACCCTCAAAACATGTTCGCGACCTGTCAGCCTCGACAGTAGACTTCTGCTTACGCTTAGCTGACGACGATATCTGCATCGCCATCAGTCGGCTTGGTGTATCTGTTCAACTATCATGGATGAAGTTGCCCTTCGCACTGCATCGTTCGTAAGCTATTTCACAACGAAGCATACCCACTACGCCTGCTCTGACGGAGCGCGCTGATTCTGGAAAGCTTCTGCCCGCGATGTTGCCCACGCCAGAGTACGCTGCTGCAGTTCACGGTAATACTTCCAATCACTCCAAGAAACTGCTGCCGGCCCATAAGGTTGCGGCGTGGCACATGGACAATGAGTTCATCAAACCAGCCTACAGGTGCACATTGGACAGACCAGACGACTCGGAAATCTGTTTGAATGACATCATGGTAGACCAGCCTCTGGTTGCGCTCGAAAGTCGTTCGCTGGCCTGTTCCGAAAGCACAACCAAACAGTGAATGCGTGCTCCCATCTTGTCGACAACTCAATACTCGGTGGCCTACCTTTCGTTTTCTACCCTAACGACTACGTCAATCACCCTCGCTCGCAGGCCAAAGACTTAGTCGTCACCTCGCTGTACTGTTTTGGGTGGCAGCGTGCTTCCCGTTTTCTGCAATGCAAGTCTGGTGCAAGAAAGCTACATTGCCCTCCCTTGTACAGATATAACTGACTTCTAGGAAATTTTACATCATAGTAGATCACAGTTGTGCCGTCTAAGAGCTCTGGAACCAACAGAATTACATCGGAATACTCATTTTGATGTGGGCTGTTGGGACTGCCACGATCTTCTACGGCTTTCTCTGCAATGAAAAATGGCAGTTGATCTACACATCGACAGTTCGTACATTATCTCACCCAACCTCGCGAACAAGGATAGACCATCTTCCCGTTTAGCTTTTTAGCACTATTTTGTAATTTGGTGACATTGACTCCGCACTTCGACTCACCACAATTCAGAAGTTGGCGCGTAGTGCTCTACGCTACCTTTGGCTTGAGTTTCGTCGTCTTTGCCATCCACGGGCTTGTCTTGTATGGATGGGAAAAACAGCAACGCCGCATATCCCTGGTGTACATGGATTGTATGGCTGCGGTAAATCTGCTCGGCGAAATAATACATGTAGCACGGGTAACTTGTCCTACGCCCCAATCCTCGCCACCAGCTGACGATTTTCTAGGTCACCGAAAGATGGGCGCCCTACACCTTAGATATCTTGATATCCTGGGTGCCAGCCACCAGATCTTCCATATCGCTGTCGTGGGCGCAGCCTGGATGCACTATTTGGCACTCCTTGAGTCCTTTCATGACGCACCTGGTACCAGCGACTCGTGTGATTTCTCAACTGGGAAGGCATGAGCTTATAGATGCGTATGGTTGCTGGATTGCAAAGTCTATGGTCAAAGTAGATGCTGTAGTGCTGCAAGTGATGGATATGGCACTGCGAATCGTCGATTGTGTATCGATACAAGCTAGCTCCAAGTTGTTCCATACTCTATTTTCCACTCCGCAAACACGCCGCGGGCCATCGAAATGTGGCCCAGCGCCGTAATCCATGCAAAGCAACCTCCAATTGTGGTGCCTTGAGCTTGTACCGTAGGCACACGTATTGCGGATACGTAAAAAGCTTTGTCCTAGGGCCCGCGATTGCACTCGGAACCTCCAGATGCCACTGCGAATATTTGGCACGTCGGTCTGGCGATGGCACACCAGAATCTTTCGTCATACTACTCGGGGGACGGTCAGCTCGTGGCTGACGGCACGCTTACCACCTGAGACAGTTGCGACAGTCGTGACAAATATCCGAGAATATCCAGCCTTACAGTAATTCATGCTGGATTTAACAAAGGATTCCTAGCTCTGCTCACTTTGGTGCGAAGCCTTGCTGTTTGGCCATACACATCATTCGGCGATCGCCCTCGTATTTCGATCAGCATCATGCCTTTTGATCCACAAACGCAGGTAGTGACTCGCGATAGTCCCATCACTTTTTCACTACGGTGTTAAGCACAGTGGCCATATTCCTAGTTTACACTATGATGAATCGGTTCCTAATCTCTTACATTCAGCGGCAATCGTCAATGGCACATCAGTGGGCCCTTCCCAACCGCTAGTGTCTTTTGAACCGCGACAAGGGCTGTGCTGTCGAAGGTACACGTGGATACAGAAACACCTTTGGTGGTAATCGGAAGTTTGCCCCATGTTCGGTAGTTCGATAGTCCCGTATCCCTCGCTGGAAAATCCATTGAACAGATCCAATCGACCGGTATTCTCTCAAGACAACAGACCTTGTTCTCAGTAATCTCGTCCAATGTCGACCTTACCGTCTTCTCAGCCTCTCTCATGGACGCACCACAATCATAGGCTGAGCTATCTCGGATATTCGCCCCGTGTCACCAAACTAGATCCTGGTCGCTATTTGTCGCACCCCAGACGGACAGGCTGACAGAGACCGATAAAGCTTGCTGAGCAGTCAGTTGAATTTCCATGCGGGGATGTCCCTGAACCCCCTGTCGAAGGACGCTCCATCCTCGTCTCGCGACGCCACCCGAAACCCCATTCTTACAGGCAACAAATAGTAAACCATCCGGTCGTACATAGCTCTAAACACTGAAACCCCATTCTTGCAGGCAACAAATGATAAACCGTCCGGCCGTACATAGCTCGCAACACAGTGCCTGGAAGAATGACCGAGCTGATACAATCTACAGCCATTCCTGTGACGCGGTACAAGCCAGGCTAGCTAGTCCTTGCGTTTGCCCAAGGCAGCTGGGGACCCCACTCCTGGCGTTGGGAAATCCTGGATGGTGCATCGGTCGCTGCAGGAGCGACCATCCGAAATGAACAGCTGCCACAGCGGGCCAGTGGCGTACTTGAAGCATCGTTGTGCTTTACTGCCTGCCACTTGCATCTAAAAAAGCTCGTATTTGCTGGAGTGTGGCTTTGTTCGGTGCCTGCACGCTAGCAGACCAAGCATGTCGCATCGCCACCCAAAGCACCAACTTGATATCGCAACGCCTCCCCAGCGGGGTTTGACACTTGCACGCCATTTTCGAAAATACCTACCCCAATGCCTGTGAGGCGAGCTGTTCCGCCCAAATTTGCTCCAAACCATACTGCGAAAGACTCGCGCATGCTACAACATGCACTGACCGATTACGAGATTCGGCAAAAGATTCTCCGCGCAGAAAATCACTCTACTACTCTGGCAACACCTAACAACCATACCTCAATGATCCGAAAAGATTATGGGCCGCAGCTCAGACGAGAGCAGAAATAAGTCCTCACCAGGTTTTTCACGCGATGCAAAAAGCCGACCACAAGTGTGAAACAAGGTCTGGCGAAGAGATTCGGCGTCACTTATGCCAAAATAGATGTGAGTGACGCTTGGAATCGTGCTTTACCAAGGCTGACTGCGAAGAACTGGTATCAAAACCGAAGGTCGATCTTGAAACAAACAACGAAGAGGAAGCCGCAAGGCGCACATACGAACTCTGTGTCCTCATCCGAGAAACACATGATCAGCAGCCATCCTTGTCAAAATTGAACCGGCGCGCTGTCGTGTCTCATGCTGCAACACCACACCCGACCAGCCAGTACAGCAGTGTTCTCAAGCCAGACGAAATGCGAAAGACCGCTTGTGCATCCTCCAAAATGGGAAGTGGGGGATTCTCTCATGGACCTGGCGTACCGAATGGTGTTTATCGTGATTCGAGACGCAACGTAAATCAGCCAGAGCTGACGACCGTTACGATGACGAATAAAGCTCCTCTCATTGACCACCGCAACGCATCGCAGAGCAGTGGAATGCATTTGAGCACTGTATCTCATCAGATGGAGAGATCGACGGACCACATCCCACGGTCACGCGTCAGCAGTGAGGGCATCTCTTCCGTTGTTCATCCCACGTTGGACCACGCACGCTGGACATCGGAAGCGGTTGTATTAGCTAAGATTGCTGGAGCAGGAGAAATCAGATCGCAAGCGAGACACCCGGCGATTGAACCTCGCGTCAACTTCGGACACCTCACAGGGCGAGGATCAGACTTCTTCACAGCATATATTCCACTATGAGCGTTCGAAGCTCGAGATTGTACTTTATTCGAATATCGCATATCTGCACAGTCGCCTAGCCTATGGCACGTCGGCGATTTTGGAAAGTGCGTTTGAACCATATTGCATTCAAGTTGTATAGCTGAAGCCATGTCAGCTATCTTGACGATTTCTATGGCTTTCAAGTGGGCTCCTGTTTCAATCATATACTGTACGATCCTGCTCGATTCTCTGACCTCATCAATCTGCCAAAGCTTCTTTGTGTGGTATCGTTCCTATCTTGGCACAATCGCGCATTGTTGTAGCATCATCTGCACATCCGAAAAGCACTCCGCCAGGATCGCTGCCAGTGAGCGTCTGCTAAGCTTTGCATTGGCATCGTCCTATGAGAGACCCTAGTCTGGGAGTTCTTGAGCAACTATAGGACTACTCGGTATGATCTGCTAATAGCGCTGCTTCGCAACCCAAGCACCCTTCCACAAGCCCACACATAAAGTCGTCATCATTTTCATGGGGCCAACGATGTTTCTTCCAAACGAACGCGGCAACACCTCACATTTACAAGAAATTGAAGCATTGCGACAAAGCCGCGTGACTGACATGGCAGTCTCGCCACCGCCATGTACGCATGACTGGTCGTTAGCACCAAAAGACATATATAGAGCACATAGGTCACGGCCGTCTCGTCCATAGCAAGCGGCTGCTTCCAAGCTGCGTTCGACGTAGCCATGTAGATCAGGTGTTGAAGGAGACAACAAAGAGCTGCTACCTAGCTGCTCGAGGAAATTTTCTCTAGTCAGCCGGCGCAACGCTTTAACGACTCTGTGCAACCAGATTTGGAGCATCGCGGTTTGCTCCATTCCATCAGATTCCGGCTGAAACCCTCGCCGCACCTTCTCTCTATCTTATTCGACTACCGCGTCTCGTATGTCCCATCAAAACTAGTGTAACGTTAGTCGGACTCCTCAGACAGACTCCTCCATGAGTTCATGATAGGGTTAGGGTCAGTGTAAGACGGTCCCATTCTCTGTGGCGAAAGAGAGGCCCATAAGGATTTTGTCCATTACACAGGATAAGACGTATATTCCTTGCTCAGTGCTTGTGACGTGAGCAGCGTGTCGCACATCAAGATCGTGCTCGCTGTGCAACATTTTGCGCTTCAAAACGGCGACATGAGTTTCTAACGTCCATCCACACGTGGAGAAAATCCTGGTGACAAGGCAAATCGATGGCTGACCTTTGGTTTTCTGCCTCGATC
>JAKLND010000203.1:0-29996 GCA_022813125.1 Septoriella neoarundinis | reverse complement strand
CCTCCTCACCCTCCTCGCCCTCCCGCCTCTCTACTGGCACCTCTCGAACCGCAACGCCGGCGCTGCCAGCCTGATCCTCTGGCTGCAGCTGCTGAACCTCATCAGCCTCACGAACGCCCTGCTCTGGCCGCACGACAACACGGCCCTCTGGTTCGACGGCGCGGGCCTCTGCGACGTGCAGGTCAAGGTGCTCGTCGCGGCGTACGTCGGCGTGCCGGCGAGCGTCGCGTGCGTGCTGAGGGGCCTAGCGCGCGTGATGGATACGTCGCAGAGCGGGGCGGGAGGGGGCAGCTTGCGGGTGGATTTGCTTTGGTGCTGGGCGTTGCCTGCGCTGCAGATGCCCGCGCACTATGTGGTGCAGACGAGGAGGTACTACGTGCTGGGCATCGCGGGGTGTTCGCCGGCGGTGAGCGCGAGTTGGGTCGCGGACGTTTTGCTCGTGGCGCCCGCGGTGGTCTGGGTCGGCGTTGGGGGGTGGTATGCTGGTGAGTGTTTCCGCCCGTTGGTCCTTACTGCTGCTGTAAATCTTCTTTTTCTTGTTTCGCGTGGTTAAAGACGAGCGGTCCGCTGACACTTCTCCCAACGAAAAACAGCCCTCGTGCTCGTCCGCATGCACCGCTACCGCCGCGACTTCACCGCGCTGCTCGCGCACAGCAACACCAACCGGTCGCGCTTCGCGCGCCTCTTCGCCATCTGCCTCGTCTGGCTCGCCGTCTCCGTGCCGCTGCAGGCGTACGTTATCAGCCAGCAGGCCGGCACGCCGCACGTCGCCTTCGACTGGGCGCGCGTGCACGACGCCGCGGCCTGGCGCGAGGTCGCCATGGTGCCGTCCGAGGGCAGGGTCGCGTACACGCGCTACATCTGGCTGGGTGGCGCGTTCATGGTCTTTGTCTTCTTCGGCTTTGGGAGGGACGCAGGCAGGTTGTATGCCAAGGGGTTGAGGGCGGTCGGGCTGGGAAGGTGTGTGCCGGTTTCGAGGGGTGGGACCACAGGCCGGAGTGCCTCACATGCCGCCACGATCAGTTCCGTTGGGAGTAAGGCGAGGCTGTTGTTCAGCAGGAAGAGCAGCGCGGCTGGTCGGACGGGAAATTTGTCAGCGATGGATTCGAGATCGTCAGGAGTCACGGCGTCGTCGATGTCTGAGCCTTTGTCGCCGAAGACTATGCAGCATCTGGAGACCGTGCAGGAGAATGCTCGAATGGCGACTGCGTCTGGCGGGACAACACTGGTCCAGAGGGTCGCTTCTTACCTGCCATTCTGGCTTGGAGGACGCCGCAAGATCGCTGCTCTGGACGTCGAGAAGAACATGCCGGCGGTGTCGAAGCCCGGCGGCTTCCGTCATCTCACCTCTGCTTTTCGCTCTCCGATGGCGGCGGCATCGAACGCTGGTAGAGAGCCGGTGTTGATGAACGACATTCTGAGGACGCGGGACATTACCATCAGCTCTACGGCAGCACCGGCCTCCCCTGGGCCAGCGACTCCAGTCCAGGGCGAAGTCTTGGTGAAGAAGGAGGTGAGGCAGGGAAGTGAGGTTGCCGCGAACGGGCTTTGAAGTTGGGAAGTTGTTGCGAGACAGTGGGATTTTCCAAGTCTGCCGGTGCTGTGGTGAAAGTGCAGTAAAGGTACGACAGAGTCGCCTGCAGGTGATAATGCCGGCTTCATATGTCAACATGCCGAGGAGAGGGCGGCACCTGGGGTTATACAGCATCTGTAGGGAGTAGCATCCAGATACAGGCACCCTTACCTCGATCAGCCGATGTATTCAGGGCCTTGCCTTACCCGCAGAGTGGATCCCAGTACGACGACAGGCGCGCACGATGTTCTCAGAGGCTGCCGTCAGCGTCCATCAACCGACACCAAAATACGCAACGCCGACACCACCAGCGGACGGGAATGAAGTCACGCGGACGACAAGCTTCGAATGTGCCATCAGCAAATGCTCGGATCGGCGGCCTTAGGCATCCGCGTGGGCGCCTTCGTTGGATACTGCGCTGCAGCGAGGCGGTTGGCTGTCGTCGAGCAACGTTTGGCTGGCGGCCAATCATGCCACCCCGTGCCGCGTCTGGCTGGTGGAATGCGAGCGGCGCCGGCCTCGTGCGCGCAACGACACGCCCACCATCGCCCAACATGCCATTGTTGATGCCGTCGAAGAAGCGCCCCTCCGACCGCGACCGCATTAATATTAATACCCCTCCATGCGCCGGCTGGCGGTGCGGCGAGTGTCGTCGCCATCGCTGTCGTCTCCGCCACCGTCGCCATCACCGCCAGTACTGTATCCTCCCTCGCCTCGCCGAGCCACCGCCCGGTGCTTATCTGGTCCACGCATATAGCTTGTGCCAGCCTTGACCGTACGACCTCCCGGGCCTGGTCTGGCCTGCCGCGCACACTGACAGAGAAGATGCAGAACATCGCAAACCCGACGTCGGAATAGGCTACGGGGCCATGTCCTAGCAAGTCTTGCGACTCGACTCGACTCTTCCTTCGCTCTTCTGGCCGCCTTCTAGCGGAGCGCACTAGCGGCTGATCCCGATTGGCCCACACATCTCCCATCATGGAGACCACCTGCGTCGAGCACGCAAGCATTCCGCCGGAGTTCCCGCACGAACTGGTTGGCAAGAAAGTCCTTCTTGCGAGCGAATCTCTCGGTCCGGTCAATGGAGTCAGCCGGACGACTCAGAGTTTGATCGACTACCTCCGTCGAAATGGTGTGAACGTCGCGACTTGCGCACCCACCTACGCAGGCCAACCCATCGTTCCCGTCGAGCCCAAGCCGGAGCGACCACCTATCGTCAACCGTGAATGGGTTCGTGCTATCGAGAAGAAGTCGTCCACCCTAGGCTCGAGAGCACTAGGTGGCGCCTGGACTTGGCACCATGAGCGAGACTCTTCCGACAAAGCCCCTCAGCAATCTGTCTTCCAGACGGCTCCTCCTGCGAGAAATCCTCGGATGATCAACCGTAGCCGCAGTGAGGAGGCCCGACGAAAGCTTGAGGCAAACAAGATTACTCGGGTGAACCCCGAATTCAGACTGCAAGGCTTCCCTCTGCCTTACAACCCTGACCTTTCAGTCGCCTACCCTTTCCGCCTCGGAGTGATTTACGACAAGACATTCAAGCCGGATCTTATTTACCTGGCTTCTCCTGCGAGTGTTGGTTTCCAATTCTTGGTCCAGCTGCGTCAGCTTACGGACCCTATTCCTACCCTACTCAACTTCCAGACGGATCTTTCCCACTACTCTACGATTCTCTTTCCTCAGCCACTCGACCAATACGGCGTCTGGCTGCTTCAGGTTGTCCAAGGCTTCCTATTCCAAGCACCCGCAGTCCGCACGATCTTCTATCCCTCAGCCTACGTCCGCAAATACATGGCCGCCGCCGGCGCTCCCGACGACAAAATGCAACACCTCGGCCGCGGCGTCGACACGCGCCAGTTCAACCCCTCGCACCGCTCCGAATCCTACCGCCAACAAATCGCCCCCAACGGCGAAATCATCTTCGCCTGCATCTCCCGTCTCGCGCCCGAAAAAGGCTTCGGATTTCTCGCCCAAGCCGCCGCCCGCCTCGCCGCCACCGGCCTGCCCTTCAAACTCCTCATCGTCGGCGGCAACAAGAACCCCGCCGTCGAAAACGAAGTCCACTCCTACTTCGCCCCGCTCGGCGACCGCGTCGTCTTCACCGGCATGCTGCGCGGCGACGCCCTCGCCCGCGCCTACGCCGCCGCCGACGTCTTCCTGCACTGCTCCATCACGGAAACCTTCGGCCTCGTCGTGCTGGAAAGCATGGCCTCCGGCGTCCCCGTCATCGCCCGCGACGAGGGCGGGCCCAGCGAGACGATTCGCCACGCGCACACGGGCTTTCTGGTGCCGCCGCACGACATGGACAAGTTCGTCGCGCACGCGCACTCATTGGCTTCCAACGCTTCACTGCGCGCGGAGATGGGCGCCAAGGCCCGCGCGCAGGCGCTCGACACGACGTGGGATAAGATCAACAACCGCGTGGCTGTACAGTTGGCGGCGGCGCTGAGGGATGCGGAGGAGGACGGGGAGGAGAGGAGCCGGAGAGAGGGGTATTACGGCGCGTGGGCGGATATGGCGAAGGTATATCTGGCGGTGGGGATCGTGTGGGTGTTTTGGTTCATCGCGGTGATACCCTTGTTGCTATGCGGGTTTGTGCACGGGATTGTCAAGAAGAGGTGAGGCTGGGTTGATTTGGGCATGGGGGAATCTTGGTTCTTCGTTTTGGGAGGTCGTTCGCGCTTCAACGCGTTTTTTTCACATGGGTATTCGTTGGGATTATGACGGCAACGAGGGTTTCTGCGCATATGAGTAATGAGGCGGCGGGCTCATGGGGAGTTTGAGAGGGGACTGCTATCAACAGAGATATCCGAAGGTCGTAGCAACCATGCATTTGATTCAAGACTTATCACCCACCACTCACTCGAGCCAACGGATCTCCCCTTGTCCATGCAGCTCCCAGCGTCTCTGGCCTGCCCACTGCAACTCACTCCGAACAAAAAGAAACATCGCCACCAAGCTCAGCCGGACTCAGAAGACGTCGTCTTCCGGCTCCTGCTGCTTGACGACCTCAGCAGCCTCCTCGCCAGCAGCAGCAGCTTTCTTGCCCTTCTTCCCCCCCTTCGCGGCCGCCTTGCGCTTCTTCGTCGGGGTCTCCGCCGCCTCTTCATCCCCGTCCTCTCCATCCTTCTCGGCACCAGCAGCAGCAGCCTCAGTAGCAGCGCCCTTCTTACGCTTCCCCGGCGTGCCCTTCTTCCCAGCACCCTTCTTCGCAGTCGACGGCGGCGGCGGAGTCTCTGTCCCACGTCAGCCCATCCCTCCACATCCCCTCTCGCCCAAAAACAAGATAAAACAACAACAAAAACTCACCTCCCTCCCCGCCAGCCTCCCCGCCGGCATCGCGCATGGCCGCGATCTTCCTCTTGATCACGCCCCAGGTGTTGCTCGCCGTCTTGGCGGTGTTGAACCCGGCCGCGACGCGCAGCTTCTCGAGGTCGATTTCCGGCGGCGATTTCAGGCAGGCCCAGGCGTGGTGGAGGACGCGGAGCTCTTTTTCGGTGAAGGCGGGTGCGTTGGTGGTCGGGTTTGTTGGCGGGGTGTTGGGCGGGGAAGACATGGTCGGTGGGTGTGGTTGGGTTGCAGTGGTGGTGGGTTGGGGTTGGGTTGGGGAGAGGGAGAGGGAGGACGAGTGAAGGGTTTTTGGGGGGTGGGGTGGGTGCCTGAGACATGCAGGCAGGCAGATGGGCGGGTAGGTGCGGCTTGGGGGGAAGTGAATGATGAGGGCGAGGAGTGAAGTCTGGTCGTTGAAGTGCGGTGAAGGATGTTGGAGAGGAGTGAAGTCTGACAGCTTGGGGGTTTCGGCGGTGTTTTGGTACTTGGAGCGGGAAATCTTCGCTGGAGTCAGCACGCAGGCAGTTAGGGGACCACCAAGTCTCTGGTAGCACTGTTGTTTTGAGCAGTCAACGGGTGACTGCGTGAGCATACGGAAACCGAGATGTACCATGGGTGGCGAAATAGTCCAGAGGCAGGGCTTATCTATTGGTACGCGCACGCGGTGCTGAGAATCAATCAGGCCTTCTCTTGATTCGTCGTTGATCACCGCTGGCATGGGCTCGTGGGCATGATGACATATGCTCCCTCGCAGATGCAGGCCCCAATCACTCCTTTTTCGCCCTCTTCTCCGCCGCCTTACTCTTACCACCACCACCAACAAGCTTGAACAAGACCCAAGCAAACCCGACTAGCACAACAGCCATCGTGGCGGTCGGAGCCCATCCAGTCCCCTTAGAATCGAGCACAGGCACATCCAAGTTCAAGAGAAGGCCTCTCCCTTCCTCACCACCAACAGTGTCATCACCAGTGACCGGCGCTGGCGGTACATGGTAGAACATGGTCTTCGTGCCAAAAAGCCCATCGTAGCCCAAATTCTCGCGGTCGAACGGGTTGACCTTAAACTTCGGCCCGTCGTCCGCGTGGCATGCCCAAAAGACAATCGGAGCTGGGACATCGAGACTGGCGTACGAAGAAGACGACGCTGAGGAGTTCGCGGGGCTTACGTAGCGCAGGTGCGTCGGGATCGTAGCGGTCCAGAGTTCGCTTCCTCCTCCGGAGATATCTGGGTGCGAGAGCTCGAATAGCGCGGCTGAGCCCCATGACTTGATGATCCAGTCTGGTGCCTCGAGGTCTTGCTCGCCGCTGAGAGCGCGCAGGGCCTTGAGGTTCTGCGATTGAAGGAATAGGGCGTCGGAGAATTGGTAGCGGTCGATGAAGAGCGCCGACGGCAGTGTCAGGTATGCGTACAGGGCGCAAGAAGGCTGAGGTGGTTTCAGAGAAGCTGCTGGAAACGTGAGGTCGAGCTTGGGGTGCAGGCCGGTAGGGTGTTGGAAAGCTGCAGCGAACGATTGCTTCGAGTGTGCGGCCGGAAGAGGATGATGGCGCGAGGGGAACGAGAACATGGTTGCGCCTGATGACCCTTATTAGTTTGTTCTTATCGATTCCATAATTGGTGAACTTACTCGGACTATCATTCTCACCCAATACGGCAAGGTACCCCCCAAGCGAGAGTTCCTCCATCTCATCCGCTTTCTCGCTCTGCAAAATACCAACTTCATACCTGTGATTCTCTCTGAACTTGACGACAGCTCTGCTAGTGATCCCGGATCCAGGCCTCTCGCCTGAACCTACATCAGGACCCCAAGTTGCAGCAATATTGACAGCGCGGCTGATAGTGTCAAAATCTATGTCAACCGAAGCCGCGTACTCCGCGAATTGCGCCTCATCCTCGCAAGCGAGTCTGGCCTTGAGGTCTGAGCGGCATGCATTTTTGTGAAGATACTCTCGGAAAACACTGAGATCCGGAAGGACGTGGAAGTACTGGTAGCTGGCGGCGGACGCGAAAGTTTCTGAACGCAGCGGTGGCCGGCTGAAGCTCTCAAGCGTGGAGTGACATTTCAAGTCTTTGCCGAAGAGCGTTTGAATTAGCGGGCAGAGGTTGACTTCTTCGCCTGACTTGAGTGGCGTGAAGAAGACGTGCAGGCCGGATGGGACCCTGGAGACGAACGGTGCCGGGATCGCGTGGTCGGCTGGTGCAGCCCAGCGGATATGTACTTCGTGGCATTGCTCTAAGACTTCGGCGACCTGTCGATGCACGGTCAATCGCTGTAACCGAAACGGAATTGGATACGGTCAAGCGTACCTCGGGTGGCAGGTCGTCCAAGCCCAACGTCAGCCGCTTCTCCAAAGCAGCGCTGCCAGCATTGGTGTACACGACCGAATCCGGGTTGACGTAGATACTGTTGCGGTCGATGAACGTGCCCTCGGGCTGGATGTAAGTGATGCGCTGCTTCATGTTGCTGTGAGTTCAGGTCGATGCTGCTCAATTGTTGGGTGATGTTCCCGCCACGATGAAGTCTAGGCCGGCCCTAGATGTGGTGGCTCGGCTTGTGCTTGTGCTCGTGCTCGCCGAGTGAGACCCTTGACGTCCGCCCATGCAGACCACGCTTTACGAAGATGTAGCCATTGATTCTATAGGGCCGAAAAGCAAATACAAGTCACAATATTAGATGAAAACGGACGGACATGTTGCTTTCATGGAGCTTGGAATTCGTCGCTACTGCTCTCAGTTCGTGCCGCACTCATCGTCGTCTCCGCGGCCAACTCAATTAGTGTTACAAGTTACAGGTTGCGACGTCAAGTCCGCCAATTCAACGGTTCGGTGTATCCTCCCTCCTTTGCCTCCGTTCCTCGTACATCCCAAATTCATCTCGCTGTCTCGCTCCCTCAACGCTCCCACGATGACGCGTGGAGTCCCATGCCGGGGAGACCTCTATTTCCCAGCGCCCGCCATCAGACGGAGGGCCAAAGCAGATGACTGCGGCCGGTTGAACCAATTAGAGTGACAGGTGGATCTCGCAATGGCGCAGTGATAAATGGCGAGCAGAGCAACTTCCACCCTCTGCCCGCTCCACGTGGGTGCTGTTTCTCTTCGTGAGCCGGATTGCTCATGGCAATGAATGGCTACGTAAGAACGATGCTCATGGAGTCGCCCGAGCCGAATGATTTTCCGCAGCTTGGACACTTGCGAGAGCGGTTTGAGATCAAGTCTTTAACGCAAGAGGAGCAGAAGACGTGGCCACAAAGCTTGATAACCGTGTTGCGGATGTTTGAGGTGCAGACCGGGCAAATGGCGAGTTGCTGTGGACAAGTGTTAGCGGACGTTCAGTCACAAATGATCCTTTGAAGCATCCGACTTACCCTCCAATCTTCCGCGCTGGAATTGTTGACTGTGGCTTTGGCTTTGCGCAGGTTCTCAAATGATTTCTTGGTATCGTCTAGGCGAATCTTCAGCTGCTCCAGGGATTCTTCTGCTTCTCTGCGACCTTTAGTTGCAGCAAGACACTCTTTATCTTTGGCAGTTGCCAATTTGTTCATCTCCTCGACCTGTTTCTTCAAGCCTTCGTTGAGTGTCGATGCTTCCTTGTGCTTCTGCTCAGCACTGCGATGTTGCTGCTCAAGCTTAGTCAAGCCGTCCTTCGCCTCGGCAATCTGACGCTCCAGGGAAATAACAAGTTCTTTCGTCTTGCTGTCTGCGTCTTTAAGCTGGCTGACAATCTCGCTAGAACGTGCATTTTGCGATTTCAGCACGCGCAATTCTGCTTCCTTCGAGTCCTTGGCTTTCATTGCCGCAAAGTACTTCTGCTCTGCTTTGGATTTCTCTGCACTCAGTCTGAGCACCACAGCCTCTGAGTTGGCCACTTCCGCAACCCGTTTCGCGGCCAAAGCCTGAGTCTTCTTCCATGCGGTTTCCATGGACGGGAGTTCCTGGCTGAGCAGATTATACTGGTTCTCGAGGGTGCTGAGTTTAGCTTTCAAAGCCTCGGCATCCAGTTCATCGTAGTTGCATTCGTGTGCCTTTGATTCGCCAATTTGAAGCTTCAAGCGTTCGACTTCAGACTCCAGTGCTGTTATCCTGATTTCCTTCGCCGACGTAAGCTCCTTGGCTTGCTCAAAAGACACACGCTTCTCCTCGTCTGCGCTTTTGCGGATGGCGAGTTCCGACATGAGCTCATCCCGGGAGTTCCTGATGCGTGCTAGATCAACCTCAATGCGAGCGATCATGCTCTCGTTCTCGCTGGTTTGTGCACGGTTGTCCTCGTCCACGTGGACCCGATGTTGTGTCCTTTCAGCCTGGAGTTTCTGTGCTTCCTCACGCAACTGTACGTTAGTCGCTT
This sequence comes from Septoriella neoarundinis, assembly GCA_022813125.1. Classification (NCBI taxonomy): domain Eukaryota; kingdom Fungi; phylum Ascomycota; class Dothideomycetes; order Pleosporales; family Phaeosphaeriaceae; genus Septoriella; species Septoriella neoarundinis. The sequence goes on along the minus strand of JAKLND010000203.1, from coordinate 20,753 downwards.
CGAGGTCATTGATGCGCTTGATGACATCGTCATGCTGAGATTTGAAGGTTTTGAACAGAGCTGTCTCAGCATAATCCTCGTCGGTGAGACTGGCGACCTTTGTTCGGGCCGCAGAAAGCTCATTCGTGAGGCGATTATTTTCTGTCTCCAGTTCTTCGAGCTGTTTCTTGCGCTGTTCGGCCACGGCTAGCGCCTCTCTCCGAGCAGTGTCAGATTCACCTGCCGCCATACCGTTCTCAAGCTCACCATTCGGCTCGTGCTTGATGGGCGTCCCGGCTCGCTTGCTCGTGCTTGGAGAAGCCTCGCCATTACCTCCTAGCATTGCCTGGCGCTCAAGCTTCTGCACCTGGAGGCTTTTGGCCCTTTCCACTGCCTTCTCTGCCTTCAAGTAGCGGTATGATGCGGTTTCCAGACGTTCTGTCAACTGCTCTTTCTCTGAAACAAGAGTCTGACATTCTGCGATCGCGGCTTTTTCTTTGGCCAACGCAGACGCCAGCTGCGATTGCAGTTTGACAGATTCTGGCGAAGCCGTAGGGACGCGACCGTAAATGTCCGTGATCGCATCTTTGATTTTTTGAGAGCGCTTGGAGAGGTGTGCCGAAAAAGTCTCGTTGTCGGAGAATTCGAGAGCGGACTTGAAGATTTCGCCACCTAAACTATCTCTTAGCACACTTGTTCCATATCTTTAATGTTCAAGGTATTCATACCGGATTCTGATGTCGCACTGGGAGGAGGCGTGGGCAAGGCATCGGCCGCGAGAATGCGGACTTCGTCGAGTAGTTGCGAGAACCAAGCGTCGATCGTGCGGAGGTGGTCATCGTGGTACGTAAGCTTCTTGTTGAGCTCGGTATACTCTTTTTGCCAGTGTTTCTGCTCGCGCTTGTATTCATTCATCTGACGCAATATTGCGTCTTTCTGGTAGGCCTGCAAGATGCAAGAGTCAGCAAATGGTTTCAAGCGCACTGCTTATGAAGTAATAGCAGGCTTACCTCGACTGCTGCTTCATTCTCGGCGCTCATGCGCGGCGCGCCATTCTCCTCTTTGATGCGCTTTGAGCGCGGTATCGAGTCATCAGCATCGGGCGCCAGAGAGCGCTTGCGATCCTCCATCTTGCCCTTGTCGAATGAAGGGACCGGAAGCGAGGGAGTCGTAGCGGCGGTCATTTGAATGAGCAGGCGGGCGATGGCATGCGCGGTATGCGCCGATGGCAGCACTACCTCATGGATGTGAGTACAGAGCGCCGATGACTCTGAAATATGCCACAGCGGGTGCGGCGAAGCCGATGTGCTGACAATTTGTTGTTGATGGCGTGTCGTGAGCAAGGCTGTTCTCGCGTGTGCAAAACTGCGAAAGGAGATGTTAGGTTCCAAAGTCTCAGGCCGTAAGGCCACCGGCCACTCAGCGCGGGCTGGAGACAACCTGAATAAAGTCGTGGGACATGTTTTGACTTGGGAACGAGCACGTGACTAGGCGATAATGGCAGGAACAATCGTCAGGCTTAGAGATTCATGCTGCCTCTCTCAAATGCCACTTCAAGTAGCTTTAATAAGGTTTCTCGTCGTCCGAGATGGTGATTTGTTTTCGAAATCCGACAGCGACGCGCGACGAAACCACGAGTCGCCTGGCTTTCGTCGTGGACAAAATCGCAAACCAAGCCACGTCTGCATTCCACGCACCAGAGACTCGATAGTTCCGGAGACCAATGATCTCTCGCTTCACTTTCACGTTTTGCCTAGGAAAAATGGACTACAAGCCGACAGATCTCGGGATGCTCTGCCCTACATAACCCCAGCGCCCACCAGCACTCCGGCTACTCCGAAGCCATTCTACAGCACCATCATACCTTGCGAAGCAGGAATGCTGCGTTTGCGAAATCACGCACTCGAAGGCTTCCAATAGCCAACAGAGTCTGGGCCACTCCGTCTATCCGATGTTCCGTGCAGGCAGAGACCTCGTCAGCTTCCAATCACGCAACGTCCGTCGTCACCTGATCGCCACCTCTAACTGAAGAGCGTTGGAGTCCGTATCCCCGAGCTTGACCAGTCCTATTTGCGAAAAGTGCTTTGGATTTCTAGCGCACCGATCATTGGTCCCATCTTCGTCAAATAATAACGTTACCTTGTCTCCGTCGGGGTAATGGAACGCGCTGGCTCCGAACACGCCGGTCCTAAAAGTGGACCCATGTAGTGGAAGGGCGCACCCATATACATATTACTGTAGCCTAGTCGCTGCTCGAGTGTACATTTTGGTGCACCTTCTTGGTTCATCGACTGTTCTGGAAGCCACATGCTCTATTTGGGTGTCTTGGTTATCGACATCTCAGTCGAAGATGTCCTGTCCATCTACCACCTTCAGGTCGGCCTTCGCTAGCGGGCCCTGACTCGGACTCTCACTTGGGGCATCACGTGAGCAGGATACTATGTTCACGAGAGGAATTTGAGGCCAAACAGATGTCGTAAGAGATTCGTTCATTTCTTTCGTCTTTCAATCTCTAACAAGTATCGTAGATCTTTCTCGTAAAACATCGCAGAAATACCGGGAAATGGAAAACGCGCCGCCAAAACTCGCTAACAACACATGCATGCCAACCCGCTTAAGCGTAAGACTCGGCTGAGCAAGTGAACGGGCTGCGCACCTCGCCAGCGGAGTACGAGTCCTTGATGTCCACAACGGAAGCCCAGGTACCGAGACCCAGGATGGCAAGGCCGATGGCGAAGACGACTGCGTTGAGAACGGACAGAGCGATGTTCTTGGCCGAGGCGTTCCACTTACCCTCTCTGACTAGCTGGAACCAGAAGAGGGCAGGGAAGTAGAAGGTGAAGCCCGAGATGAAAAGACTGGAAATCAGACCGAGCAGGGCGTTGAAGAACGGAATGGCCTCGGCGATGACCCAGGCGATGACAGTGATCGACACAATCATCACAAGCCAGACAGCCCAACCGGCCTTGGTGTTGGTGTACCTGATCGGGCTGTTAGGGAAGGCACGCGTAATGATGTAGCGGCCAACGACGACGCTGTTAATGGATCCTGAGATGAAGATCACAGGAAGCGCGATTCCAAATGCGATACGAGAAACCTTGAATCCAGCAGAGAGCAGCGCAGGGCTGCTGACGTCGGTGCCGACAAAGCGGTAGATCAGAGCACCGGTCAGGGTGTAGATGAAGATCTCAATCAGGCCGAGGGACCAAATCGACTTGACGTAGTCGGAAGGCGTGTGCATCTCAGACATGAAGCTGAATTGGCACACGGCGAAAGAGTAGGCGAAGATGATGTTGGTGGTCGACAGGAAGGCAGACTGAAGGGTCATGTCCGCAGGCGGCCACGCGGACCAGTTGACGGGGACGTCGGAGTTGGTTGCGTTGATGCCGGTGGCGATGATGGTGATGCCAATCGCGATGATAATCGACGCAAAGTCGATATATCCGAGAATGGCGAACTCGGAGAAGCTGGGGGGAACAGCCAGGACGAAGAGGATGATCGCAGAGATCACACCCCAAACGAGCGCACAGATCGTAGGGTCGTCGACGATCCTAATGAATGCGATCGTGCCGGTGAGCGTGTGCGATCCAACCAGGAGAACGAGGAAGATCGCAAACATGGCACCGGTCAACTCGTATCCAAATCGGCCCCAGATGAGCTTAACCGCATCTGCATAGTGCTCGATGTGGGGGTACTTCATCTTGACCTGGCCGATCACGTACGATGTGTAGATGGCAATGAGACCGAGGCCAACGCACAGCAGGACACCGGCAACCATACCCACCGAGGCGAAAGCGCTGGGCACACTCAAGGATCCCAGAGCAATGGCTTCCACGATCAACAGTGTCGTGAGCTTCATCCAACCCAGGCGGTTGTACTTTTGCTCTCCCTCGTGGACCGTTGTCGAGCGGTCGAGGTCGCCTCCACCTCCATACTTCTCAATACCGGAGCCAGCCTTGCTACCCTCCTTCGACTGGTTGTGCGACGACGGCGCAGACTCGATGTCATGGTCGTAGCCCTTGGATTCGGTCAAAGGGCCCGGCGCCTGAACGACGCGATCAGGGTATGTCGACATATTGGGGCTGTGGTCGGGATGCGAGGCAAAGGGCGAAGTTGAAGCCCAAGAGGATGTGCAAGCCCGAGGGTGTATGAAGGTGTTTGGGTTGGTGTCGCGTGAGATGGATCGAAACGTTCGAGGAAACCACGAGGGCCACGAGCGTTCAAATGGACTCTTGCAGTGCGGCGGAGGTGGACTCGGCCCTCACCGGCAGGCCCACCGTCTAGGCCAACCAGAGTTGCTTTGACACATGGTGAGTGACGCCAGTAAATTCGAAGCCGGGTCGAACCTAGCCGTTGGCGGCGAAACTTTGGGATTTTACATAATGTCAACAGGGCAGAGGCCTTCGCGGTCACAGTGCGCGCTCCACCCGCACGCACTGCAGTCCCGGTGTTCCAGAAAGCGCGGAGGCATGATGCAGGCATGCTGGACGCCTGGTGTGGAGGAAACGCGTGATGGTTGACAGAACGGACGACGATCGCTGGTAACGTGAAGTCGCAGGCTATGACGATGGGGGCGCAGGATCTTCAAATGCGGCTGCGAAGCACCCGGAACCCTTGGAAGCACCGCACGCAAGCTTTGCCCAGATTTATGCTTACCGCCGCCACTCCGAGTGATCCCGCTGCTGGCAAGCCGTGTTTAGTGTCGCCTTGTCTTATCTTCGTCTGGCCTCGGCCAAGCCTGTCGCTGGTCGCAGGCCCTGGCCAAATTGCGCGGGCGTGGCGACGTCCGGGCGCACATCTGCCGCCCTCACGCTACCGGCCACAGGGTGCAGTGGGTGCGATAAGCTCCGGGGGATCTTTGCTGTCAAAGAATCGTCAAACTGTTTCCCCATGCAGCCGTGCCCGATGCAACCACGCTCGGCGCCGTTGCTTGTCCCTGCATTCCGAGCCCTTCCCGATTCATCCGTGCGGCTCTGCTGCGGTTACAGTATGAGTGAAGTCATCCTTGCTTACATGCTCGAGCCGGAAGAGTTCCCCTAAGCAGTTCACTCGTCTCTTCGACGCGGTAGATGAGTGTGATGTGCCACACGAGGCGTGCCAGCTTTGTCATCAATGTATCCGGACGATTGCATCAGGCGAGCCTTCTGCGAGTTTTCTCGCATGCTATTCAGTATCTTGAGGTCTGAGATGCAGACTGCTGGGGCTAGCAGTAGCGGGTGGTTTCAGCACATCATGGGACGGATCCTGCTCGTCGTTCGACCAATACCTTCACGGCAGTCTTAGATCGTGCAAAGCTTTCCTCGAGATAAGCTTCACAGCAAGCTTCAACTCCAATTAGCTAGTAGCTCTTGCACATTTTTGGAACTTATCACAAAGATGACCTATCGCATGCCTAGGTAGGCTTTCTGCGAGCCAACTCGACCATGTATCCGCGTAAGCAGTCACGTTAAACACGACTCGTGCTGATCACAGAACTAAGTCAGGCGAGCCACGAGGTGACCCTACGGCAGCGACTGCGTTATCAAGTTAGCCCGATGTTCACGTTTCAGCCTCTCGGGGATCGTCACGCTCTGTCGCAAGCGGTCAGTGCCGACTGTTCACAGATAGGTCCTACCCCTACCAGCATCAAGTCCATGCGTGCGTACGGTCGCAAGGTAAAGGCGCTCTCGTGTCAGCCCAACGAATGCGTAGATAGCGACTTTCTGCTCCCAGCCTCTCGCTATCTAAGGATTGATTCCTTCGCGTCTATGCATATCGGTGCGGTGACCGTGGGGGGTTCAGCCACTGGCTCGCACTCGCGTGATTTTCTGGCGACTGCGCCTTAGGCTCGATTCATGCGAGTTGACGCGCACGCCGCTCTCCGATTGCACGCCCTAGGCGTGAGTGAAGCTCGTGATCATCAAGCGCTTCGCTCTATTGCTCGTGCAGCCAGGTATAGCCTGATCTCATCCCACAATCACAACTGCTCTGAGACTCTTTCGCTGGTTAACCGCCGGGCATGGCATCGCTTGGACAGATCCGTCTGGAAACCAAGTCGATGAGAAGTCTTATGGTCCTTCGGATGATTATGTACTTCCCATAGCATATGCGACGTGCCTCAACCCATAGGTCACCATACAGCTTCTTCCTTATCAGACAGAACAGCTCCGTGGGCCGAAACAAGACCTCGATTCAGCTCGAGCAATCATTGCAGAGGCTGATCTTGGCGGACAAGCTTTGTGGGCACCCGACGTGCATAAAGCTTGTCGATCGGTCCAAGGTATTGATCCGGCATAACGAACACGGCTGACCTTGACCTTGACCTTCTCCACGGGGCAATACAGCCTGGCACCCGCGCAAGTAAAAGGGCCAGCCCCACGGGGCAGTAAACTACTGTACAAACATCCCATGACTCTGCAAGGGCGTTACTAGTATAAAGCGCACCGGTTCGTCCTGCGCATTCAATATTCATTACCCCTTCATTACCAAATCCCCAGATTCCATTACCCCATACTCTGCTCTCCCGCCAGACCCACCCACCGCCCTTACTGCCTCGCCCCGCCGTCGCCCTCATCGTCCCGCACATCCTCCATCCTCGCGTCAATCTCGCCCTTCCTCTGCTGCGGCAGGCCGGAGAGAAACGGCGCGTGCGGCGTCTCCACCATCTCCTGGTGCTGCGCGCCGCCGGCCTCGTCCTCCTGCGGCGGCGAGAGGTGGATCTCCGTGACCTCCGGATCCTCCCTGTGCTCCGCGTGCTGGCCAGCGCCGACTTCCGGCGGCAGGCCGAAGGCGTGGTGCTGGTCGAAGGAGCCTCGCTCGTGGTACGAGGGGCCCACGTCTGGGCTACCGCCCTGCGCGCACGTGCTATCAATGCTCGCTCGGCGGCTGGCGTTGGCGCCGGGCTCGATCGATTGGCGGGGGACTTCGCTGTCGTAGGGGTAGTCGTAGGCTGGTGGGGGGCGGGAGACGGTGGCGTCTTGCAGCTCGGTTGCGAAGTGGGCGTCGTCTTCTTTGACGAATTGCTGGAGGGCCGGTGGGAGAGTTGCTTCGAAGTTGGAGTCGTCCACGGCGCGGTCGCTGGCGTAGACCAGGAGAGCGGAGGTGTGTTCGGCTTCGGCGGCGTGGAGGACGGTGTAGCCGGGGACTTTCGTTTTGAGGATTCGAGGGTGTTGGCTGTTGGCAGCGTATTCGATTCGCCACCACTGCATGCCGTCCGGTGTGCCATCGTCATCGTCGTTGTCGGTCGACATATGATCATCGTCTTCCTCGTCTTCCTCGGGTCGGAGAACATAAGTAATGCTGGGCTTGGTCGCCACGCCCATCAGCGTGTAACGCTCTTTGAGACCCTTCTCCGCCAGCTGAGGTGGAGGCGAGTTTGAAACCCTGGAGATGTTCTTCAGAATCGCCTCTTTTTGTTCCGCGAGTCTTTCCAGCTTCTTATCGACGCTCGAGACGATGGCCTCCAATTTGCTCGCTAATTCTGCGTAGTGTGGCTGTTCAAGGCCGCTGGACCCATTCACTAGAATGCCATTTTCCCTATCCGCGTTCGTCGCATCTACCATATTCTTGCCAGAGAAGTGGCCGAGCGTGTGTAAAAGCATCGCTTTTGCATCCAGCTCTTCGGTGGCTTTCTGCGGATGCTGCCATTTGGTGAGCCTTCTCTCAATGTCACTAATCTTCGCGAATCGCTGCCTTTGTTCCAAAATCTCCAGACGTGCAGGCTTTGAAAATTGTATGTTTTCTTCCAAGTACTTGTCGATGAAGAGGGTAGGCGGTACATCAAGTTGTAGCTTCTCAGCCGCAGAGTTGGTCTGTCTGGCGCACATCACGAGGATATCAGAGCCCTGACAAATGAAGTTGTCGTTGACTGCTGCATCCTCCGAAGTTGTATCCCAGAGCAAGCCGTCCAGTATCTCCATAAGTCCAAGCTTATCTTCACCGGTCGTCGTGACAGGTAAATCGAACACTTCGAGATACGGCGTCTGCATACCTTCAGGCGAGGTAGTACCAATCTCTGTAGAAAACAATGATCGCATCTCGAATTCTTTCCCACATCGTGCCCCTGCCGCTTGTATAAATCTCTTGATGAAGGCCTCCACCAGATTAGAACCGTGACCCGATTGGAGCAGCTCCGTTTGTGTCAACGCGATCGCGCTGGCATAAGATCTTTGGCTAGCGTCCAGTACGGCCATCAATCTCTGCGTCTCGGCAATGAAGCCGTCGTATTTGTCGATCTCAGGATCCGCAGGCTCTCCACCAGATGTATGTACAATCTTTGGCAGTGCGATCGGATTTCCTCTCCACCACTCAGCATCTGTTCCATATTGTGCCATAGTGTAGTCTTTCAAAAGCAAGGCCTCCTTCACCGCAGGGATCGAGTGTCCGATCGTCAGGAAGTTCGGCAGATAGTCTCCAGAAGGCAGATGCTTAAGAAACCGCGGTTCCCCGTCCATGTTCTTCCTTTGTTCAGGTTCCACATCCGGCACGATCTCACTGCTCGCATTCTGCGACACGGGTACCATAGCCCAACTGCTCTTGTCATATTGGTCCCTGGTAGCCGGCCCAAAGGTCTGTCTCGATGTGCCATCTGCACCAATAACCCCTGACTCTTGCTGCGGAAACGCTGTCGAGAGGTCCTGCTGGCTAGCCGCCAGCGCTTGTGCAAACTCTGCGTCCTCTTGATCCTTGTTCGTTGGAGCTCTCAGGTTCCCAGCGGGCGAAGGCACCCTCGTGGGCGCTGTGCTCGTGCCAGTCCCCAGCGGCCTCAGATTCCGATCACCTGTGTTCGCGTTGTCCCTATCAGCTGACCAGGCGCTCTCATCCCACTGTGATTCCGACTCTTCTTTGGAAATGTCCTCGTTGTCGAGAATCGCGTTCATGGCACGCTCGACATCCTTCTTCACCTTCAGGTAGCGGGTCGCGGTATCCCTTGAGCATCCCGTGAAGCTCATGAGATTCTCAATATTCTCCTCGCTCGTTTCGGCAGACATGGTGGCTTTGCTGCGCAGTGGCAGTCTGACGGAACTCGTTGACTTGGTTGTGTGGTTTCGCTGGCCAGGCGTCGCAGCTGTATTTTGATTCGGCCCGTCGGAGCTTGAAGCAAAGATGTCTTGGTTCAAGCGCAGTTCCAGGCGCCGGTAGCTCTGCAGGTGTCTCTTTGAATACACCTGCTCGTCACGTTTGCGTTTGCCCATCTTCACGGGCGCCAGATGCCGTCACGGACGAGCTTGGCGGGGCAGCTGCGGATCCCCTTCCTAATCTGGCATCGGCAACGAGGAATAATAACGAGTTGAGAGTTGGTATTCCGTCCCGCGGTTGTACAGTATTGAAGATGTTGACATCTCAGTAGAGGAAGATGGGTTCATGTCTCTTTGGTGGTATAGATGCGTCACTGTCAGAGCTCTGTTTGCTCATGACAGGTAGCTACACCTTCACTTACTGAGGCAGCCGCGTTTTCCGGAACACGCGTAGAATCACATCTCATTGCACATTATAACGATAGAATACAGTGCCGCTTGGGGCCCACGCCAAATCCAACTCTTAACAGACTTAAACCCATATTCACACATCCGCCACCAAAATCAGACAATCGCGCTATGCTGTCATAATCATAAGAAAACAAATCCCATCACCCCCGCGTCCATTCGTCTGCCTCGCGCTGGCTACTTGCAATAAGAGCCGATCATGCCGGCTGAAAGCCCAGTCATGGCTGCCTGCCTACGTTAAGACGCGCTGCTGCTTGTCTCTCAGGGCCGTACCGATCTCAGACCGCTGCGAGTAGGTCGATCACTTCGTCTTCTGACCCTCGCTCGCCTGCGGCTTGGAGTTCTTCTGAGCAGGTTGAGGCTTCTCCTCGCTCTTGGCTGGCGTATTGGCGTCACCCCAGCCGTAGATGCTCTTTTTCGATTCCTCGTTCCTTGCGCTGTCCATGAAGCCCGTAAGCCGGCCACCGGTGAGAGAGTTGAGCCTGTCGCCGATGGAAGCTCCGCCACCCTCTTGACCAGTGGCCTCGCCACCGCCTTCGCTGTTGGCCCACTTGAGGATGTAGTAGCCTCCAAGACCCCAGAGGAAGAGGAAGGTGGCGCCCATTGTGGTGAAGAAGATGGTCGGGAGGACGATAGTCAAGGCCAGACCGACAGCGAAGAGAGTGAAAGCCACTGCGCCGAGAAGGCCGACTAGCAAGCCGACCACCAATGCAAAAATGAACACCGTGAGCGAGAACAGGATGAACAGGAACAGGGGTACACCAGTGATGGCGAGATTCATGCCCAGGAATGTCTACATCAAAAGATCAGAGGCAGCTTTTTGCGAATTGATATACACAATGACTTACAGAGAGCTTAGGGTTCGCCAGCATGAAAGCCTGGAGCTTCGCCAGGAACGCAGCACGCGTCTCGGGCGGGAAGACCCTGTCGAGCATTGCCTTGCCCTTTGCAGTTATCCAGTTTCCCCATCCTTCAATACTCCCAAGGATGCCTGTGGTAGCGCTCTGAATTTTATCCTGCGTGCCCTTGGTGGCACCTTCGACCTTATCGGCCATTGTTGCAGTGGTATTCTTGTTTTGAGTGGCAGACGGAGTATCTCTGTTGGTTGATCTGGACGGAGACGGGCTTGGGGATTGCTGGCCCGTACGGATCTCAAGTTTCCGTGGGCGATGGTGTTGGGGGTGGTCGGCGGTGATTTTGACGAGCCCGCGGGCGTGAGGGGATCAGGGAAGGGTGAATTGATAAAGTAGGCGGGATCAACGTAGGCAGAAAGTAACGGCAGAGCTATTATGGTTGATGAGACAGGAGATGTACCTTTGTACCGCACACTGCACTCGCCGTGCCTTGTTTTCGTGGAGAATGCTGTCACCGCAGCTCTAGCCGTCACGCTACTCGAGGCTATGTGCCGCGTGCAAAGTGCAAACGCCTTTGTTTGTTGCCCACTGACGTCGATCCTACGATTGCGCCTGCATCCCGGCGCGGTGGCGTCAGCTTGGTGGTGGTTGTGGAGTCGGCGGGCGCTTCGTCTCGTCGCGCAAGCGCCCGCTTTCGCCTGCCAATCGAGGTCGGGGCAAATTTTTGGATGCGCCGACTTTGGAGGTCGCTGCTGGAGAGCAGCTTCGAAGCAAACGGGCTCGTTGGAGGAGAGCCTAGGACCAACACACCACACGACTTCGCGGATCCACGATGTCCGACAAGGACGGCAAGAAGCGCAAGAGGCAGAGCAACGACGTGCCTGCGCCCAACAAAAAGACACACATCGACGGCCAGCCCACGGGCACCGCCAAAGTCGCAATCTCAGAGAATGGCTTGCCGCCAGTGATTGGCAGCGCGCCTGGCCTGTCTGTTCCGCAGATATCCTTCAAGGCCTATGCGAAGGCATCTGGAAAGGCCAAGGATAGCACGAAGATCAAGCCCGACACACACAACGTCATCCTTCACTCGACCAAGCACCCCAAACTCGACTACACAGCGACTCCCGCCGCGAGCGACTCGCAAGTTGCGCACTATGTCGCCGTATACGACCCGAAGGCCCAGAAACTCCAGATCGTGCCCTCACACCACCTCAACCTTCGCAGCACGCTGCGAACGGAAAACCAGGAGGTGAAAGACAACCAGCAGAAACGCACCATCGCGCAGCAGCGGGAACAGCTTGGGCAAGAGTTCGGTACCAAGAAATCGAAGAAGGCTATTGCGAGCAAGACTCTCAACGCAATCACAAAGGGCAACGAAGACGGCAAATCTGCTGAGATTGAGAACGCCATTCTGGAGACCATGGCCGACACTACCGCAAACGACCAGAACCAGGCTCAGCTGGCTGAGGCTGCGCTTGCCGCAAAGCCGATTCCCAAGCCCGACATGAGCGCCGACAACGTCGAGGACGTCTACCCTCTAAGCACACTGATCCCGCCTGGAGACATGCGCCTGGTACAGGTCAAGGAATGGCAGGACAAAGCTCGCGCGGAAGAGCCGATCATGTTCAACAACCGCTTCGCCGCCAGCCGCGTTGTCGCTATTGGAAAGTCGGACGATGTCAACAAGCTCAAAGCACTGCGCTATCTCAACCTGCTCCTGGACTTCAACGCCGCTCTGGGAACTGCTGGTCGGTCCGGTAAGAAGGTGCCTAAGAAAGATGTGCTGTCCAAGAAACTGGAGGCCTACCCCGAAGCCCTGGTCGACTCGGTCCGAAGACGCTTCAGTGAGAGCAACGAGCTCAACAAGTGGCACCAGGATTACCTCTACACCCACATGTGCGCCTTGTCGTTGTACATTGATCACTACGTTACGGACATCAGCAATCTGAAAGACGATCTGAGGTTGGAGAACAGGCAGGTCGGACAGTACTTCCACGAGCTGGGCTGCAGAGTCGGCCCACCCACGGAGAAGGAGCGCGAAACCCGCGGTATGAGCAAGGCGCAGGCCGCTGCGACCAGGATCGCGAAGCTCAAGCTGCCGCTGGACTTCCCCAGGCCCAGAATGATGCGCAAGAGGTAGAGGCGGACAGACAATGTACCTATAATGCAAGCGAAATGTCACCAAGTCGACCCAACCCATCTTGTACCCTCATCGACCCAGCACACTCTTCATCACCAGAACAACAGCACTCATCCAACGGGCCCATTGCGTACATCCTATCAAGCAACTCCCCCACCTCCTCCTCTCTTACCCCCTCCCTCAACCTCAACCACCGCTGATTAGTCATCCCACAATCCTCCTTCCACTCATTCCCCCCATCCTCCGCCACAACATTACACCCGCCCTCCCCCACAAACTCAAACACCTCCCCACCCGCACTCCTCCCGCCCCCCTCCAGCCCCAAAATTCCATAAAGCACCGCAACCGGATCATACGACGCCCGCGCCGTCTCGCACCGGTCCCCATACCACTGGTACGCAGCCAGCACCGGCGAAGTCTTCGGCGCCCAGGCCGGCAGCCGCTGGCCAGAAACAATGAATTTCCCCAGCTCGTAGCCCGCGAACGTGATAGGGACATTCTCCGGCCAGCCGGCGAGCACGGCGCGCGTGCTCGCGGCGTCGGCGGCGAAATTGAACTCGTGGCCTGACGGGTAGCGGCCGCCCATGACGACGAGCTCGGCGGTCTTGAGGCGGACGAGCTGCGCGCCGGAGAGCGGGGAGATGGTGTCTGGGGATGAGGAGAGGAGCGCGGCGAGGTTTGTGAGGAAGCCGAGGGAGATGAGGGTCGTGCTTACGTTGGGGGCGGAGGCGAGGAGGGAGCGGTAGAGGGGGACGGGGTCGGGGGTGGAGGAGGCGTTGGAGAGGGCGCGCGGGAAGTTGTGCGCGAGTTTGCTGGCGTATTCGCCGAGGCGGAAGGTCCGGCTGTCGATGAATGTGGTGGGCGTGATGGGTTTGAGGGCTGCGATGGGAATGGTGGGGTTGTTGTAGTAGGTGGTTATTGTCTGGGGTTGGGTTGTTAGGAGGGAACTGGGGTGGTTGCAGAGCTGTCGTTCGTGGTACGTACGCTGGCTGCCAGGGAGCCGTATTGAGAGTGTGTATTGATCATGATGCCCTGGAGATCTGCTATACCGCAGTTGTGCAGTACGTTGGCTACAGCTAGGGCGCCTACATCGTCTACATCTGAGAAGATATCGCTGTCGATGATAATCGGTTTCGGTCGGAGATCGCTGGATGTTGAGACGGCGAGCACTTCGTTTTGGCTCACCAAAGCCCATATGCACATGCAGATCAGGGCCAGCATTTTCTATTCTATGGTAGCGGTGAGCGCTTTGTGCTGTCGTGTGTACTGGTCAAGCGATGCACGAGGCCAGGTTGGTGGTGTGTTTGACGATTGATGGTGTGCTATGGTTTTGCGTCATGGACCTCAGATCAAACAGAAGCTTCCGCTATTTGCGGACATTATCATATCGATCAAAGAGATGAGTAGTATGGGGTTCTTCTACTAGAACGAATCAAGTATTGGTCTCTGCGAGATGACAAGTGCAGAGTGACATCTTGGACTCAGAGTGAAGATGAGATCTGCAGCGCATCTGCCCCAACCCTAACCCTAAACCCGACCCCTCTTTGCATCCATCTCACCGAAACCCATCTTAGCATTAGTAGCTTAATGCTGGATGTGCTTGCATTCGAGAACGAAGTGTGCGGAATGATTTAGGCTTAGTTAGCGCTTTGGACCTTTGGTACAGTCTGAGTTCAAGATCCAACCCTAACCTGATCTTGACACCGCGTTTCTGACGAAGGTACGCCAGTGATTTGTGTTTCGACCGGCCGCGGTGAGTATTGATGAGCCACAGGAACCTTATTATAGTAGTAGAATATATATTACACCCGAAGAATAGCGATTCCAACACACAGCAAATTCATCAAACACATCCGCATCTGACTACATCTATCAGCTTCACAAACAAAAAATGAAGATCCTCATCGCCGGCATAACCGGCAACATCGGCTCGCACGCCGCCGCCCACGCCCTCACCCAGGGCCACACCGTGCGCGGCCTCGGCCGTAACCCCTCCAAACTCCCCGCCGCAACCCTCTCAGCCCTCGAATCCTTCGTCCAAAGCACCTCCTACGACGACACCGCCGCCCTCGACCGCGCCACCGCCGGCGTCGACGCCGTGATCTGCGCCTACGCCGGCCTGCCGGAGCTGCACCTCGACGCGCAGCTGCAGCTGCTGCGCGCGAGCGAGCGCGCGGGCGTGAAGCGCTTCCTGGCCGCGGGGTGGAATTACGACTGGAGGGTGCTGGGGCTGGGCGAGGAGCCGGTGTACGATGCGGCGATGATGTTCCACCAGCAGGCGGCGCTGACGTCGGGGATCAGGCCGTGCCATGTGTTCTCGGGGATGCTGGCGGAGGTGTTCTTTGGGGTTGGGGGGCAGAGGGGTTTTACGCCGGCGGATGGTGGGGTTTGGGACCCCGAGGGGCTGGGGATGGAGGTTTGGGGGTCGGGTGAGGAGAAGTGGAATTTTACGACGGAGGAGGATGCGGGCAGGTGGGGTGTGGAGGTTGTTGTTGCCGACGGGGCTGAGGAGGGAGGATTTGTTTGTGTGTGTTCGTGGACGGCGAGTCTGAGAGAGGTGAAGGAGGCGGTGGAGAAAGTGAAGGGGGTTGAGGTGGGATGGAAAGTGAAGGGAAGTCTTCAGGAGTTGCAGGCTATGGCTGAAGAGGGAAGGAAACTGGGTCTGCGACGCTTCTGGGAATGGCACCGCCATGTCTTCATGGAGAACTGTGTGAGTGGAAGGTGGAATCTCAAGGAGATTGAGAATAGACGGTTCCCGGATGTGAAGCCGACGTCGCTGGACGAGTTCATTAGGGATAATTTGCCCAGCTAGACCAGATGCAACGAGCATGTTGCAGCCCACATCATCCACGAAGATGGCAGTCAGCATCCTGCCAACCATACATAGGAGTCAAAAATGTTGTCCCACCACATGTGGACTGGAGTGCTGGACGTGAGGTGAACATAATGCTGCCTAATGCAGTGAGAATACTACAGCATCTGCCCATCTCCCCACTGTCAAGCATGACTCTTTCGACTCTCGAACGCGAATGCGAGTTGAGAAATGCGAAATGGATAAGAACCCAACCCACTCCTCCTAGACGCATAACAAGTGCGTTGAATAGGAGTGCACAAGGAGGTGGTGAGCCACAGCCGAGGGCCCGTGTAATCGCATCTAGCGCGAGATTGTCCTGATGAAGCAATGAACGCGCATCTAGAAGGCGCGGGAGGTGGTGAAGGGCCCACTTTGGCGGCGGCCACGAGGCTGAAGCTGCGCAGGCAACGGGCAATCGGTGCACAACGTCCGCCGGCCCTGACCCTTGCCGAGATGATTCGATCTAATACGCGAGGACGACTATGGCTGAAGCGAGAGGCCGCGTCCCTCGTCGTTCTTCACATGTGCGGGAGTCATGACAGCACGCCTGCCATTTCGTCCTTCAGATCAGTCGTTCCATCATGCTGGATCGAATGCGAGCATAAGCACGGTCTGACATCCAAGCCGTCTCTGAGTCAAGCGGTGGTCAGATTGACAATACCTAATGTACCGCGGTTTCGTGCGTGCCCCGCGGCTGTAAACGACATATACGAAGTGCGAAGGAATAGCGGGCGAGCAGGCGCCGGAGACTCGTGCTTCCGTTAGCGTTTGCCTAGCTCGTTCTTTGATGCGCCGAAACATGATGCTTGCCGAACACGCGAACGGCAACACCGCGCCTGCTCGACGAGGCCACCGCAGTAGTATCACAGAGCCCTAGGTCCTATTTCCTCTCTCTTCCTCTTTCTTTTGCGCATTCCCACACACAAATACCCCCCTTTCCTAACACCAGGCCGATACTTTTTCTTTGCCGACATTTACCACTCGTCGGCGGCCAACATAGTTTTATGTACCTCTCTAGAATCTAACTACCACCTCGCGTACACCTTCGCCACAGCCAAACGGCCGAGCAGTCAAGCATCCGATCCTCTACGACGCTTATCCCGAGAACCGATCCACAATCCTCCACCTGATTGACCAATTCCACTGCGACACGGCCTCGAGGCCGCATTGAACCACCATGGCTATCATAGGCAACGGAGAGAAGCAGATCTCGGACTCTTCCAGCAACAACTCGAATCGCGATGTCATAGCCGCCGACCAAGAGAAGGCCGCCCTCGGTCAAGCACCATTCCCCAATCCAACCGGCGAAGAGCCCGCCCCTCTCGTCCGACTAGACTCAAAACCTCCCAAGTCGACCAAAGAGCAAGAGCAGGAAGAGAACGATCCGTTCGCACATTTGCCAGAGAACGAGGCTGCGATATTGAGACATCAGCTGGAAACACCGCCCGTCAAGGTGACATATTTCCGCCTGTATCGCTATGCCACCACCAATGACCTTATCATCATCGCGATCAGCGCTTTCTGCGCGATTGTCGCCGGTGCTGTGCTGCCACTCATGACAGTGGTGTTCGGCCAGCTCACGGGAAGCATTGGCAACTTTAGTAGTGGCACCGCAGATCTGTCCAACTTCAGCCATACCGTCAATCACCTGACGATCTACTTCATCTACCTGGCGATCGGAGAGTTTGTGACAATCTACATCTCTACCGTTGGATTCATTTACTCTGGCGAACACATGGCTGCAAAGATTAGAGAAGAATATTTGGCGGGCATTCTGCGCCAGAACATTGCATACTTCGATGCTCGTGGCGCCGGTGAAATCACTACTCGCATCACTGCCGACACCAACCTTGTACAAGACGGCATCTCGGAAAAGGTCGGACTCACTCTGACCGCCCTTGCGACATTCGTTACTGCCTACATTATTGGATTCGTCAAGTACTGGAAATTGACCCTCATTCTCACCTCCACCATCTTCGCCATCGTCTTCACCATGGGTTCCCTTGGCAAGCTGATTGTTAAGTGGCAGAAGGAGTCTCTGGCGGCCTACGCTGAGGGTGGTACTGTCGCCGAGGAAGTCATCAGCTCTATTCGTAACGCTGTGGCTTTCGGAACCCAGGAAAAGCTCGCTCTGGAATACGACAAGCATCTGACTGCCGCTGAGAAATCGGGCTTTAAGATGAAGGCCATCCTCGGCAGCATGATCGGTTTCCTCATGACATACGTGTACCTCAATTACTCCCTCAGTTTCTGGCAAGGCTCGCGGTACCTGGTTTGGGGCGAGATGAACTTGAATGAAGTTGTCACGGTTCTTCTGGCCGTCATGATCGGTGCTTTCTCTCTCGGAAACGTAGCTCCAAACATTGGTGCTTTCACCACCGCAACCGCGGCTGGTGTCAAGATCTTCTCTACTATCGACCGTGTCTCTCCTCTGGACCCTAAGTCCGAGACCGGCAAGAAGCTCGACACCGTCGAGGGCAATGTCGAACTTCGCAACATCCGCCACATTTACCCTTCGCGACCTGAGGTTGTTGTCATGGAAGACGTCAACCTGGAGATTCCCGCTGGTAAGACGACCGCCCTTGTCGGTGCATCTGGCAGTGGCAAGAGTACCATTGTCGGCTTGGTGGAGCGCTTCTACGACCCTGTGGGTGGCTCTGTACATCTCGATGGCAACAACGTGCAAGACTTGAACCTTCGCTGGCTAAGACAGCACATCAGCTTGGTCTCACAGGAACCCACTCTTTTCGCCACTACGATCGCTGGCAACATCCGCCACGGCCTGATCGGCACCGAGCACGAGAGTGCCTCCGAGAAGGCAATCCAGGACCTCGTCGAGAACGCAGCGCGCATGTCAAACGCCCACGACTTCATCACCCAGCTTCCTGAGGGCTACGAGACCAACGTTGGCGAGCGCGGTTTCCTGCTTAGCGGTGGTCAGAAGCAGCGTATCGCCATCGCAAGAGCCATTGTCAGCGACCCGAAGATCCTCCTGCTCGACGAAGCAACTTCCGCGCTTGATACCAAGAGCGAGGGTGTCGTCCAAGCTGCGCTTGACAAGGCTGCCCAGGGTCGTACCACTATCGTCATTGCCCACCGTCTCAGCACGATCAAGAACGCCGACAACATCGTCGTTATGTCGCAAGGTCGCATCGTAGAGCAGGGCACGCACGATGATTTGCTCGAGAAGAAGGCCGCGTACTTCAACCTGGTCGAAGCCCAACGTATCGCGCAGGAGAATGAGCGTAAGAACGAGGACGAGATCCTGGGACTCGACGAGACCGACCCTCAGGTCAAGTCTCCTGAGCTTGAGAAGGGCGAGCCTGAGTTCGAGACCGATCCCAACGACCTCGAGCTTGGACGCACCAAGACCGGTAAGTCGGAGTCAAGCAAGATTCTCGAGAACCGCACCGAGGAGAAGGAGAAGAAGTATTCGCTCTGGACGCTCATCAGGCTTGTTGCCTCGTTCAACAAGCCCGAAATGGGATGGATGATCTTTGGTTTGTTCTGGGCTATCATCTGCGGTGGTGGCAACCCAACGCAATCCGTCTTCTTCGCGAAGTCTATTATGGCGCTGGCTCTGCCAGAGTCACGTTACTCTGAACTTCGCTCTGAAGCCAACTTCTGGTCCTGGATGTACTTCATGCTAGCGATGGTCCAGCTCGTCTCTTTCCTGGCTCAAGGTACTGCCTTCGCGTTTTGCAGTGAGCGTCTCGTCCACCGCGCTCGCGACCAGGCTTTCCGCTACATGTTGAGACAAGACATTGAGTTCTTCGACCGTGAGGAGAACAGTGCAGGTGCTCTGACTTCATTTCTGAGTACCGAGACCAACCATTTGGCTGGTATGTCTGGTACCACTCTTGGCACCATTCTTCTGGTGACTACCACTCTCGTCGCCTGCTGCGTCGTCGCCCTCGCTGTTGGCTGGAAGCTCGCTCTTGTCTGTATCGCCACCGTCCCCATCCTCCTTGGCTGTGGCTTCTTCCGTTTCTGGATGCTTGCCCGCTTCCAGAGCACCGCGAAGAAGGCCTACGAGAAGTCTGCGTCTTACGCTTGCGAGGCCACCTCCGCCATCCGCACTGTCGCCTCCCTCACTCGTGAAGACGACGTTTGGGAGAACTACCACTCGCAGCTGGTTTCCCAGCAAGTCAAATCTCTTCGCAGTGTCGTCTGGTCATCCACACTGTACGCCGCTTCGCAGTCGCTCACTTTCCTCTGCATGGCTCTCGGTTTCTGGTACGGTGGCACTCTCATCAGCTCTGGTGAGTACAGCGGGTTCCAATTCTTCCTGGTCTTCACCGCAGTGATCTTCGGTTCCCAATCTGCAGGCACGATCTTCTCCTTCGCACCCGACATGGGCAAGGCCAAACACGCCGCCGCAGAGCTCAAGGTTCTCCTCGACCGCAAGCCAAAGATCGACGCCTGGAGTACCGAGGGCAAGGTCCTCGAGACGATGGAAGGCTCCATCGAGTTTCGCGACGTCCACTTCCGCTACCCGACCCGCCCCGAGCAGCCCGTCCTTCGCGGCCTTAACCTCACCGTCAAGCCAGGCCAGTACGTCGCCCTCGTCGGCGCCTCCGGCTGCGGCAAGTCGACCACCATCGCCATGCTCGAGCGCTTCTACGACCCCCTAGTCGGCGGCGTATACGCGGACGGCCACGAGATCAGCAGCCTGAACATCAACAAATACCGCTCGCACCTGGCGCTCGTCTCGCAAGAACCAACCCTCTACCAGGGCACGATCCGCGACAACATCCTGCTGGGCGCGGACACGAAGCCCGAGGACGTGCCGGAGGAGGCGATCGTGCAGGCCTGCCGCGACGCCAATATCTACGACTTCATCCTCAGCCTGCCGGATGCCTTCAACACCGTCGTCGGCAGCAAGGGCAGCATGTTGTCCGGCGGCCAGAAGCAGCGCATCGCCATCGCCCGCGCCCTGCTGCGCAACCCTAAGGTGCTGCTGCTCGACGAGGCGACGAGCGCGCTCGACTCGGAGTCCGAGAAGGTCGTGCAGGCGGCGCTGGACTTGGCTGCCAAGGGCCGCACGACGATCGCCGTCGCGCATCGTCTGTCGACAATTCAGAAGGCGGATATGATCTACGTGTTTGATCAGGGCAGGGTGGTGGAGAGCGGGACGCACTCGGAGTTGTTGGCGCAGAAGGGGAGGTATTTCGAGTTGGTCAATTTGCAGAGTTTGGGCAAGCATCAGTAGGTGTTGCGTCTGTGAGCATTTTTGATTCATTCTATCTTTGGGAGCGAGGCGTTCACAAGAAATCATCGTATAGAGTCCTTCTATCATAGCGTTTGTTGATACCCGATCTGGGGCAACCCATACATCGAAGCATGGAGTTGCCTCTTGAAACCATTTCGCATAAATCAGTCCCCCCGGGGGGGGGGGGGGGGGGGGGGGGGGGGGGGGGGGGGGGGGGGGGGGGGGGGGGGGGGGGGGGGGGGGGGGGGGG
>JAKLND010000202.1:0-30085 GCA_022813125.1 Septoriella neoarundinis | reverse complement strand
GGGTGTGGCACGGGTCGAGGCCGGTGGTGAGGAAGCGGCGGATGGTGTTTGGTGGGGCGGATTTGGGTGAGATGATGGCGGGGTGAGGGAGCGTTACTGTTGGAGAACGATAGCCTTCTGTCAGGCGGGGGTTGGACATCTGCAGGGGAGGGAGACAGGACCTTATCACTGACGATGATGGTGATGATGATGATGAATAACAGGTTCCGTCTTTGGTAACGCGTTTCGTCCATTGGGAGCTCGCATTGGTCTTCTCAAATCAATATCTCCCTTTCAACTTCCAAATTGGGCGATGGAAGCAAGGAGAGTACACCTTCTTTAATGAATGGCCATCGCATTAGAGTATCAAGTAATGGAAGAAGATTGGGAGATGTGTAGTTTTCAAATTTGTTTTGCATTTCAGCAGGCAAAGCCGTCAGCGCTTGACAAGCCCCGGTTGTTCCCGCGTTGGTTTGGTATATAGATTCTCATCCGGTCATGCCCGCATCGCTCGCGAGCGTTCAAAATCAATTCCCTAGAATTCCCCCCTTAACCCATACTCCAGTAGTCTATGCTAATCGTGGTGTAAGTCGATTCAGAGAAAAGCGCTTTACATGCAAGCAGCACCGTCGATACCGATGACCTTGCCGTTGACCCACTCGCCGTCCTGGGAAGCGAGGAAGCCGACGACGCGGGCGATGTCGATGGGCTGGCCGACGCGCTGCATGGGCGACCAGGTCTTGGCGTACTCGTCGACCTCGTCGTCGGACAGCTTCTCGCCGCCGGGGATGTACTCGCGGCAGACCTGGTGGTACATGTCGGTCTTGATGCCGCCGGGGGCGACGCAGTTGACGGTGATTTTCTTGTCACCGCAGTCGATGGCCATGCAGCGCACGAAGGTCTCGATGGCGCCCTTGGAGCCGGAGTAGACGGTGTGCTTGGGCACGCCCTTGGCCTGGCCGGTGATGGAGCCCATGAGGATGATGCGGCCGCCGACGCTGAGGTGCTTGTAGGCCTCGCGGGCGACGAAGAACTGGCCGCGGGTGTTGATGCGGAAGACGCGGTCGAACTCCTCCTCGGTGACGTCCTTGAGGTGGCCGAAGGAGACGACGCCAGAGTTGGAGCAGACGATGTCGAGCTGGCCGAAGTGCTGGACGGCCTGGTCCATGAGCTTGCTGGTCTCGGCGACGTTGCCGACGTCGGCCTTGAGGGCGACGGCGTCGGTGCCCATCTTCTTGATCTCGTCGACGATCTTGTTGGCGGCGTCGGAGGAGTTGGCGTAGTTGACGACGACCTTGGCGCCGCGGCGGGCGAGCTCGATGGCCATGGCGGCACCGATGCCACGGCCGGAGCCGGTGACGAGGGCGACCTTGCCGTCAAGGCGGGAGGTGTCGACGGAGACAGACATTGTGATGTGTGGTGGTGGTGGGGTTGGAGGGGTTGGAGGGGTAGAGGTGTGAGTTGATGTGAGAGATGGAGTTTGGTAGTGTTGGATGAGATGTGGATGAGAAGGGAGATCAGGACAAACCGACGAAGGGATGGATCTATATAGGCTTCACACCGCAATGGACACACTCGCGGCGGACAGCCCATGGGCTCTCGCTCGCGGGCTTGCTACAAAGCGCGAGGCCGCGAGGTCGTGGAGCCAAGCGTTGGAGCTCACATACAATGGACGAGTGGTGATACGTCGAGGCGGGCGGGCGACCAGTGGCAGGGCGCAGGCTCCGCGCACGGCTCCACCCATGCCGCGACGTCTCGACAGCGCTCGCAGGTGCTGGCGGTGGTGAAGGCCGGTCGTGGTGGACGATGAGACGCGCTGGGGCTGGCGTGGGCGGGCGGGCGAGGCATCTCGGGCTTGGTGACAGAGCGAGGGCGAGCGGCGCTGCGAGTGAAGTCCACCGCGCACCCCTGCCGCCGATCGCCCTCGGTGCGGGAGGCCGACGGGCGCGGTTTGGCTGGTGGGGGTGCTGGCGGGTGCTGGCGGGCGCTGGCGCGTTTGCTGCTACTGAGAGATCGGTTTGGCTGGGTGCTGAGGCCGCCAGGCTGCCCGTGCGGAGCCTTGCCGGCCAGCCTTAAAGCAGCGCAGTCCGGTGGGGAGCCCGCGGATCCACTGCCATTGGCCGCCGCCCGCGGTTTGGGACGCCCAACACTCCCTGTTCATGCTGCAATAGAAGACGTGTAGAGGTCATTCATTATTCTTCGTCGGCATCAACACATCCCACTCCCCACTCCCCACTCCCCACTCCCACACCCTCTGCTATATCTCCTCTTCACCGACACGACATATCCACGCAGTCCCGCCCGCTCCTCGCATCTCCATTCACCGCCGGAGATGACTTGCGCGGCTGTCTTCGCGCTGCGGAGCTGAGCTGACACCGGGCTGTGGGCTTCGCTGAGACACGGCTGTGGGTACCTGTTGGATGTATCTGCCCTGCCCTACCTTATATCTATCTATAGCCTCGGAATTTCGTGTCAGCCCGCCAACGGGTCAGACAACAGTCGAAACACCGTCGACGAAACGTTGGAGCGACGCGTTGTCGGACGGCAACAATAGTAATCTCGTCCGACGCGCTCGGGTGGAGAAGTATTTGTGATGATGATAATAGCAAGCATGCGCTAGGCGTTCAGGCATCCATCGCTAAGGAGCCGCGCCTGAGGCTATCTGCTTCGGCCCGTGTTGTTTACTGTATGCGCGCGTGTAGGCGGAGGCCTGCGAGCCTTTCGCCAAGTGCTGTATGCAGCTTCAGTTGCGCACACCGCTACGCCTGCTGAGCTTATAGCGACACGGCCGGAATAGAGATATTCGAGTTGTTTGGCCATCGAGCGAGAAGAGGTGGTGCATGTTACTCCAAGCAATATTGCGCTGCAACGCACGACCATCCTTGGACTGTGAAGCCCGCCTAGAAACCCGCCTAGTGATCAAAAAGCAACTTGAGATTCCCACCAAGCCATTCCCATAAGCAGACATGCCAAAGAAAATCCCAATGCCTCTCCCAGATTCCGGATACCTACAATCCCCATCACCAAGCAGTGAAATCCCCACCGCCCCTCGTGGCTTCTGCAGAGATCGTCACGGACGATCCGTCTCGTCTTCGCTATAGCCAGGTCCCTCTCCGACTATAACCTCCGGACCCTTTTTGCCTGCAGAACAGGCCTGGCCTCGACCGGGTCACCGCTTGTCCGTCACGGTCCCACCATCGCACCTCCGTCCGACTGTCTGTACCCTTGATCAGCAGTTCTGGACGGCGATGGGCCGTGGGCAGAGGGTTGTCGTCCGAGGGTTGGAGATGGAGATGAAGATGGGGTGTTTGGAGAGCCGGTGGTCGTTTGGAAGGCTTCACAGTGCTGATGCCGGGCTTGCGATGCTGTGCCAAAAACAGAGATGTATTCGAAGGCACTCGATGGTTGAAGACGTCTTGCAATTCGAGAATGGCGGTAGAAAGCAGTAGGTAGCTACGCAAATATCAAACTCGAGCATCCCAGCCCACAGAACGGCCATCAACGCCAACCGTCCTTTTCCGCAATCGTCCAACACCTGCATGGACAACACACGCTCGCACAAAGAAAGAAGACGGAGACCGGCGAGCGACCAGTCGTCCTCCCATCGACCGTCGTCGAACCACGCACTACCTACTCTCGCGGTCCGTCGGTCGTTCTGCGCGCGCGGTGGCAAGCCCGCAGAGGCAGGCGGGACGCGCCCGCGCCGTGCGTTCGTTCGTTCCTTCCCGCAGAGCGGACGATCTACAGAGAGCGCACGAGCATGTTACATACATACACACACACACAGGGAGTAGTCTAGCGAGGCGTCCCGCCGTGTACGCAGAACGGCCGGCGGCCGGCCGGACCGGTCGGGAGAGCCGCGTGGGCGACGGTCTTCCGGAGTATCGAGAGGGGACAACGGGCGGGTCAGTGGGCGGAGGTCTGTGGGAATGGGGCCTGAAGGGAAGGAATGGTAGGAGAAGGAGGAGGATGGGGGAGGGGGAGGGGGATTCCGGCCGGATTGGCGGGCCTAGCGGACGGTATCCCAGGGCGACCAGGCGGACGGACGGACAATGATTGACGGGGAGGAGAGAGGGGGGGTTTGTTTGCGAGAGTTTGCGGATCGTCCGTCTGGGGGGAGGGTATTAAAGAGAGGGAGAGGGACGTTTTGGGGGTGCGATGTGAGAGAGAGTGTGTGTGTTCTGCATTTCTCGTTTTGTGCTTCTTGCTAGCTGACTCGTTTGTTCGGTTGCTGCTGCTGCTTCTTCTTCTACCTGTTTGTCCTGACCTGCTCTGCTCTGCTCTGCTCTGCTGTCCACTGCCTTCAGTCTTCGAGGCGGGTTGGTGAGCAAAGCAAGGCGGGCGAGCACGCCTCGTCGTCGTTTCCATGTGCTGTTCATTCCATCCATCCAAAGAAAAAGGCATCCAAAAAAGCAAGTCGAAACTCCCAAAGTTTGTTCCCCCCTCGTTGCCGGTCGTCCCGAAAGACATTACTGCATTAATCCATCTTTGATCGCGGGAAGAGCAGTTGCAAAAGGACGCGAACGCGCTGGTTGCACGCGGCAGAATTGCGCCAAGGAAAGGAGACGTGAGACCGTTATTGTAAGGGAAAAGAAATGAAAAGACTAATGGAAAGAGGAATGGAAAGGGCTGCTTCGCATGGCCCGGTGCGGCGAAGCTGCGTGCGAGAGTGACTTTGGATTCCAAGAATCAGTCACGGGCGACCAGAGCCGTGACGAGGACTGTCGTTGATCTGGTCGGAGCCACCGCATCATGCGGTGGGGCATTTCTGTGGCTGGCCTTGTGGCACCCATACCGTAGGGCTGGGCGAGCTCGTGCCGCCTGGTCAAATCAGGACGTGAAGAGGCAGTTCATGACCATGATCTGTAGTTTTGGTAGTGGAGGTGTAAATAACGAAAGCAGGTGAGGACCTTTACTCTCATGCACCAGATATGATCAGACGCTTCAGCCGCGAGCGAGCTTCTCCAGCTTGCTGCGAATGCCGTCCGAGAAGCGCGAAGACGCGCCCTCGTCGATGACCTCGACGCAGTGTTGGAGGACCGGGAACGAGTGGTCGATGCCGACCTGCGAGCCGTCGCGCTTCGTCAGACAAGGCGCGCCCTCGCGCTTGGTGAGGTAGCGCGTGATGAGCGGATGGTCGGCGGGCAGGGCGTCGATGGCGAACGAGGGACCCTGCACGGGGTACATGCCGTTGGCGCCGTTGGCAAGGTTGTTGCCGTTGTGGACGAGGCTGTCGGTCCACAGTACGAGGGCGGCGCGGTAGACGGCGGCGGCCCACCAGGGCGGGCGGATGCCGCGGGGCATGCTGCGGACGAGGCGCAGGACCTGGCCGCAGTGAAAGACGGCCTCCTCCACGTCCGAGACACAGCGCTTGTGCAGCCAGACGAGCTGCTGTAGGCTGCCGTCGGTGTTCTCGCGGCGCGCGAGCCGCTCAATCTCGGGGAAGTTGGTGACGGCGTTGAGGCTGATGAGGTGGAAGAGTACGAGGTTGGTCTGCATCATCGCGCACATCGGGTTGGCCTTGAGGTAGCGCTCGGCGAGGTCGAACCAGCGCTGCAGGAGAGACTGCACTTCCTCGATGCGGGAGCGAGTGGATGCGGCGGTGATTGCGCGGGTGCCGTTGTTGCGAGACGAGAGCGAGTCGGAAAAGCAGCTGAGGAGCTGGCTGTACTGGCAGACCAGCGTCTGCAGAGGATGCAGAAGCAGGCGCATCTGCAGCGGCGTCATCTCGATTCCGAGGGGAATCATCTCGTCGTCGAGGAAGTGCCTGAAAAGGTCCTTCAGCGACAGCGGCCTGGCTCCCGAGCCGACCGAGGAAAATCCACCAGAGAACTCGTGGACCTGCTCGAAGATGCTTGACCACTCAGATGCACTCTTCGCGTGCCAGAGGCGGTCCGCATCAGGCATCGGAGCGCTGAACTCAGTGACCGAGAAGAGAGGGGCAGTATCGTGGAAGAGAGACAGGTCCTGGTCGACCATGACCCATGAGTACACCAGCCTGCTTCTGCTCTCGTTCTGGATCCATTCGCTCCAAAGGTGATCGGTGTTGCCACGGTGCTCGGATGACTGAGGCATGGGTGGCTTGTTGTCGAGGACACCAGAGTGGCGCAACATCGAAGAGTACATGCCACGCTGGCCCATGGCAATGTCCATCTGCCACTTGTCGCCACTCCAGGCGGCCTGCACGGTGAAGAGCAGGGCGGAGTGGAGGACGATGGGGTCGCCAGACATGATGATGTTCTTCTCGATCAGATCGAAAAGAGAGATGCGGCATGCCTCAGTAAGACCACCAGTGAGCCACCTGGCCTCAGAATCGGGGATGTTCATGGCACCCTGAGCGATCATCATGAGGACGAGCAGGCTGGCGGCGCGGTCGTTGTAGCAGTGCATGAGCTCGTTTGCGTCGAGGATACCGCGAGAAGTCAGAGGGTAGTAACGCTCGAAGCAGTTCGCATAGGACCTAAGGAAATACTCCAGAACACGGGCAGGTGGCAATATAACAAAGTTGGATCCGCTGTTCGAGCTCGGCGTCATACGACCGTTGGGAGGAGAGTACTGGCCGGAGTTGTCACGGTGGATATCAAGGGCCTTGTGGAGGAAGCTTTGTGTGATGGCTAGCAACTTGTCTCTAGTGCTTTCGTGCAGCTGCATCACGGTGAGGTGGTCGCCACCGGCAAAGTCGGCCTCGTCCCATCGAGGACTCCAGGTGCTCCAGCCTTCGTGGTTTCGAAGGCTCTGCTCCAGGCGTTCCAGGTTAAGCTTTGCAGTCTTGGGGCATGCACTCGAAGGCACGGTCGGTGTGCATCGGAACACCGACCATGCGTCTTGAGCAGCGATGATGGCGGCCATGTCGTTCCTCTGGTCCGGCACCGATGTCGTCGACATCTGCCTGTGGGGGTTCATGATTGCTGCCGAGCTTCCGAGCTCCAGATCAGAGAACGCGCGTTCGACCTTGGGAGTCTCAATAGGTGTGATCAGCGGTGCTTGCATATCTGGCATCATGGGCATCATTCCGTCAGGTCCAGGGATCATGTGCATGGCGGCGGGATCGAACTGCATGTCAGGGTTCATGAGCAACTCTGGTTGAACGACGTTGTTTACACCGTCGAAGCCTAGAGGCATTTGCATCTGACTCCAGTCGAGCATGAAACGAGGACTTGAGCCTGGGTCTGAGTCCTCAGCGCTCATTTGGTTGAACTCGTCGAATCCGGACATTGGTGTGCTCTGGATGAAACCATTGGGTCCTTGCGGCAACGGTGGGGACATGTTGGTCTGGTCAGGTGGTGTTGGTCCGCTGGTGGGACCGTCGACGTATTGTGAAGGTGGCCCGTCGACGGCGGGTGCGGTCTGTTTATCCTCTGGTATACTGTTCAGGTTGCTCTTCGGACTCGAAGGCTTAAGGACAGGAGGTGCCTGTGTAGGGCTACCGTTGGGCATCTGCGTTTGCGTCTGGGTAGGGGTCTGGCCGTTCTCGCCGGATGGCACGTTGTGTGGAGGCATGGCGGTCAAGCCCTCTGGAGGGACGACTATTCCCATGCGTGTCGCATTCTTCGACGATCGTCGTGTGGGGCGGAGTGTGCACTTGAGGTTCCGGCCAGCACATCTTGAACAGGGGAACTTCTTATCGCACTTTGTCTTTGTTTTGGCGCAGTTGCTGCAGGCGATGGGTGTGCGGCCTGCTGATTTGGGGATCATGCCATTGACGGCGGGGATCTCTTGTTGGTTTTGGTCACGTCCGTGGACGGTGTAGTGTCGTTGCAGAAGGTCCCTGAAAAGGTTGTTAGCCTACCATGCACGGAATCAATCGATCTGATCGATCAGGACGACGAACCTCCGAGCGAAGGACATATGACAGGTGAAGCATTTGAACGGCTTGACATTTGTGTCTGTTGGAGGGGTCGGTCAGCACTCGTCTGAACAATTCGACAAAACGATCTGTTGGGGACGAACGTGTGAGGATGTGACGCTCGAGGTGCTCGTCCCTGGTGAAGGACTGGCCGCAGTACGTGCAGAAGACCATGGTGCCGGGCGATCGTCTGTCGACGAAGCAAGTCGATGTGGTCGAGGGACAGACCGGCAATGGAAAGGAGGAGGGGAGGTGGAGGCAGGACGGTGCGGTGGCAGCGAAGCGAGGGGGAGCCGGGAGGGCGAGAGCAATAAGACACGGCAGAAACAAGGTGGCCTGCAACAATGGAGCAGGGCGGCGTAGTAGTATGGGCGGAGGTGATGCGCGCGAACGGGCCAAACGGCGAGCTAACGGGGGCTAGCGATAAGATTACAGCAGGCGCAGGATTGAGTTTGGCGGGCTGGGGCGCATGGGCGCAGGCTGGAGGCTTGTCGCTCAGCTTGCAGATCCGCCTGGCGCGAGGTGGTGATGCGAGTGATGACTTATAGACCGCGCCCGTGCTGCACGTCTGACGGGGGGCCGGCAGGGAGCAGGCAGGGAGCAGGCAGACCCCTGCCGTGCATACACCCGCTCGTGTGTACAGCCTGCCGTGCGTGTCTGCGGCTGCGCGGCCAGGGCTGGGGTGGGCGGGAGAGGTTCAGTGCGGTACGAGAGTACGTCCGCCGTGCAGGGACGGTGCAGTGCAGTGGTTAGGCGGTACGGTACACGGCGTGAGCCTGCTGGCTGCTGGCTGCTGGCTGCTGGCTGCTGGCTGCTGGCTGCTGGCTGCTGGATAAGTGGTGAGTGAGCGCTCGGGAGGTTGAGCCTGAGCCTGAGCCTGAGCCTGATGAGTATGATGAGTGAGCCTGCGCCTGCCCGCGCCCGATGGAGGTGGTGACGGCGCCTGTGATGTGTTGGCGCTGCCTCTCTCGCTCGGCTTCAGACGCTGCCGTGAGCCAGGCTGGAGACGCCCTCGCCGCGACCCAATGCCTGGGAGCCTGGGAGCCTGGGAGCCTGGGCGCCTGGCGGCCTGGGAGCCCGGGAGCATCGCACAGCGCTGGGCCACGCCACGCCACGACACGCTGCCTTCTGCCACGCCATGCCGGGTGCCGCGCGATCAGGATCAGCCGTCGGAGCATTCTTCTGCGCGCGCCTCTCGCCCGCCTGCAGCAGCAGCAGCAGCAGCACAGGGCGCCAGGCGTGCCCGCTGGACGATGAGACGCCCACGGACTGCGCTCCTCGCCCGTTCTCCACCGCGCCCACTCGCCGCCGCAATACCGGTGGACCTGCTCGCCGCCCTTGCCCGCGGGGTGGGCTGCCTGGCCGTCTCGCACTGCTGCGTGCCTCGAGCCTGCTCCGCCGTGTTGGTGCGTCGCTGGCGGTGCGCTGATGCCTCCGCCGCCGCGAGTATTTTGGGCGTGAGCGCGCACCACCTGTCCACTGTCCAACGCCCGCCCACGGCACCCTCGCCCTCGCCCTCGCCCTCGCCCTCACCCTCACCACCCCGCTCGCCCCTGGTTCCTGGCCCTGGCCCCGGGCTGGCTGCGTCTGACGTTGCGCAGCCGCAGGATGCGGCCCTGGGGCCAGCGCGCGACGGCTGTGGGTGGGCGAGGCGAGGGCCAGGGCGCGGTGGATGATGCGGATGATGCGCGCATGCGCCAAGTTCGCCTTCCCTGATGTCAGGAGAGAGAGCTGCGGTCCCCGTTTTAGCAGCAGCCGCGCGAGGCAGCTAAGGTACTAGGTAGGCTCCCACGCTCCTAGGAGGCTGCGGGCCAGCGTATCGGCGCTACCTGGTGGCATAAGCTACATCCCTGCTGGCGGCGCGCTGGGCGGCCCTCGAGCGTGCTGCATCTGCTGCAGGACCCTTTTCTCCTTCCGGCGCCTGCTGGCAGATAGCGCGCTAAGAAGAGTCGAGTGCCGGAGGCCAGCCTGCCGCATCGGGCAAACACATCGCCAGCGGCCGCGAGGGCGTGCGTGCCTGTGCGAGCCTGCGTGCCTCAGCGGCGGTACAGGAGATACCTTAGGTAGGGCCAGCATCGACGCAGCGCCGATCCGGCGACACCATCTCTCTCCCACGCGGCCGTGCGACATCGACACGCCGTTTCATCCGCCCGGCTGGGGCAATGCTTTCGCGTGCACCTCCTGGACGGCATTCTTCACGCGGCTCGAATTGTGGCATACGGCGCGCCCGGCGCAAAGGGCGGCCGCGCGAGGCACAAGACTCGACTGGGCGTCAGACCCAGCGGCGCCGTCTCGCTTGCCGGCACGGACGAACTCCCCAGTGCCCACATCCACAGTCCGCTCCCTACATAGCACCATGCAAACCCAGCAGGCGAGGCACGGCGGGCATCCTCTGGGAGCGCGCTGAGGGCCGCACGGGCGGTAAGCCACGCGCTGCCGCGGCGCTGTCAGTGGCTCTTCTGGATGTACAGTAGTAGAATGCGCACACCGTGATGCGCAAGCCGCAAGCCGCAAGCCGCATGGTATCGCCGTCGACGCTGCTCCGGGCTAGTTAGCCGTTCGTACCGTGCAGCGCGGTATCAGTGCGCAATCTTTCGAGATCCAAACCCACACCAGCGCGGCACCAAGACTCCCCGCAGAATGATCGCCGCCGGCGGGCTCGCGAAGGAACCTGGTGCCGATCTCACGCCACCGTGCCATCGCCCTGTAACGGGCGGGAGCCCGCGCTCAGACTCTGCGTCCGCAGTGCGAGCGAGCGCGTGAATCTCGTGCACGCACACGCCTGCCCACAGCTCCAGAGCGCCAGATGCGCCATCCGCTATGCATCACAGTTCAACCCTCCCGAGCGCACACGCGAGGCCGCCGTCGCATCAGCAATGGCGGCAGCATAAGCCGCCCGCGCGCATGTTCAATGCGGCCGCCGCACGCCAGCCGCCGGCATATCCGTGGTCTGCATCCACACGTCAGCGGTCAGCCACAGCAACTGTTCCATCCCAGTAATGGAAGCTGAGCTATACCGCGCCTGGCGATCGCTTGCCAGACCAAGATGCCGCAGCTATCGGGCTTTTTCCTGGCCAGCTCTATCAGCGATAGGAGGATAGGAGGATAGGTGCACATTTCCCCGACACGCCTGGGGTTGGGGCGGGCAGCCGCTCTCGCAGGCCCTAGCAACCCATCCTGCCGCTGCCCTTCTCGTCAACCGAATGAAAGACGCCGAGCCGTCCGCAATCACCTTCCTTGCCGCCTGCGCAAAGCCTGCTTGCTTACCCGCTCCTACCTCTCCATGCTCGGCTCCACCTTCGCGGTATGTTGAAGGATGCATGGGCAAATGCTTGCCGTGGTGAGGAACCTTATGGTGCGGTGGCAAGGCCAACAGACACGGCACACAGTCTCCACACGCGTTCTTTGTTTGTCGCAGCAAAAGCTCTTGACCAAAGCTCTTGACAAGGAACATTCGTTCGCACTTGCCTCCGTACGAACCTTTTGGGCACGCTATCTTGCCACCGGCGATCTTCACGAGGCCGAATCCACTTGCTCGGGATGAGCACCGTTTGGCCTGCGTGGCGATCTGCCAAAGATTGAGTGTGCAGGTACATACAGCTCCACCGTCAAGTTTGGTTCTACCACGGAAGGCTACCTCGCCCTTGCCCTAGCCATAGCATGATTCGCGAATTGTCCTTCGTGAGATGGCACCATATCAAACGTTATGCTCACAGCAGCTGTCAGCCTGGGTACGCGGCTGGTCGACCATCGGATTAGGAAACCACACATCAAGAACCTCACCTACAGTATGCATACCGTCCAATGGCAAGAGACGAGTTCGGCCGTTTCGCTAGCATGTGAAGAAACGTTTTGGCGCAAGTCTACAAAGATCGTCAGTCTCGGTTATCTCTTCCGTCGCGACACGGTTGGTTCACAAACCTCAACACAATGCTCAATCGAGGTAATCGTACGAGCCATCGCCCATGACAAGGACAACTCCAACGCACTCGTCAAGAGCATCATCATTGAGGTATACGTTTCCCCTAGTGCGTTTTCATCACAGGCTATCGGAGACAGCTGCTTCGACGATCTTCATGTCCCGGAGAAGCTCCACGTACCAGCTCACAGCCGCAGACTTGCCACAGTTCCCGCAACCACGACATCAATGGAAAGACAAAATCACGACATCGCCTCTAGGCTTGCTGTGAATTTCATTACGGGTGATTGCAGCATCTCTGGAGTATCATGCTTGGGAGGCGCGCATTGGTCTGCGGAGCTGTCGCAATCAACGCGCCCTAAGCTTCGCTGGCTCGCCATCATTCGCAAGTCATCAATCTGCCAATACTCGTCGCCTACGCCCGAATGAACGTTTGCCGTCATCTAGCAGCAACTAGTTCGGAAATGGCAACAAGAACAAAGTTCTACAGATGAAGTGAGACCCACTATCAAATCGGAGAGCAGAGCAACCGAGTAGAGCGGGCATTGTTTTCTGCTATCATCCCAGCAATCCTGCCACTAGCTGCTTGCCGGCGCTGCCCTGATCGAGAACCATCTCAACGGAACGGTATCTCACTCCGCAAATCGCTCTCTGCTATGGTGGAGAAGGGCGGATCTTGCAGGAGGGCCCGCTGCTAAGACGAGCGGCGTCAATGTGCTGCAGAAATGAGTAATCCATCATGTTTCATGTCGTAGATGAACAAGTCGCCAGCGACGACAAGTGACGACGAGCGTCGCTAGCACCGTTGGTCCATCGACATTTGCAAGGGCATGCATGTTAGTGCAAGGCGGAATGCCCCTGGCGGATCTATGTATCTGTAAGAACAGCCCGCAGCACTAGGGCATCCGATGCCATCGCTGTAGTGCGATATCTGCTAGTAGGTGACGCAGACGATTTGATTAAATCCGTCCCGCGACGGGCGGACTCTGGACCGTTGCACCCTGCCCAACGCTTCAGGCGAGACGGGGTATTCATTTTCTTCTTTTCCTTTACGACGGACCTCCTTCCCTCATTCTGACGAACATGCGAGCTTCGGTGACTTGAGCATCGACCACTATCACCATGTCGATTTGTCTGGTACCCTGTAGCCGTCCACAGGGTTGTGCGATTGGCACGTGAAGAAACGCCCGCCAGCAAGCTGCCTTCCGGACCGGCGTGCATCGGATGGCTGAAATGCATTACTCTGTGGCTGAGAGCCAGCCTGCACAGTGAGAGGTGCGACTTGTCCCTCCACCACGGCGCCACAATTGCTGCAGCCGCGGGGCAGTTGCACATCCGCGCAGGAGTCGAGATAGCCGAGCACTGCAGCTGCCGCCATCCGCCACAGAGACACCCAATCGGTCGCAAGGCCAATATATACATGCAAGACTCTATTGCATTCGATACCAAGTGCGTTCACCTCGACGTTTCACCGGGACCTTATCGCTGCTCTCCCGCTTGCAGGACGGAATCGCATCGCCATAGGGCTGGCCAGACGCCGAACCATAACCCTCGGCCAATTATGCATTCCTGTCTCACTCCTACATCTGGCCGCGCCTCTTAGCACGCATCAAGTGGAGTGAGCGTAGCAATGCGGTCTGACTGAGTTCCACGCTGGCCAAATCACCACCGCCATGTCGCTTGGGCCTTCATGCGGTCAGGCTTTGCCTCCCGTGGTCGTCGCGATGGCTTTGCTACGCTGGATCCCTTGCTGCCGCTGCGCTTCGACGCGCTGCAACGCACTGCAACGCGCGCGCAAGCACACCGGTACTCGCCGGGTTCCTTGTCGTATGCACTATCGAGCGATCGCGCCTCGTATATGCGCTCGCTGCTGTCTCGCGCCAGCGCCGCACCGAAGCGACCGCGGACGGCAATCGCTCGAGCAAGGCGAGCAGCGAGCCAGGGCGCTCCCCGGACGCCCAAAGCACAAGATTGCTGCTGGTCGCAACACCAAAATACGACAAGAACAAAAGAGGTCCAGCTCGTTCCGCTACCGATCACCCGCCATCACGAAGCTCAGAAATACCAAGCTTTCCCAGGGTGGCCGCCACCCAAAAATAAACCTCAGGGCCCTTAGCGGGGGGATGGATGCGTCGCCCAGCAGGAAGCGAGAGCGATCGCCCGGCCCCCAGCCCAGCGCTCACCTCATGCAACGAACACGAGCGATAATCGACGCTTCTCGAGGGGGCGGCGAGGGTCACGCTGACATCGGCGCCGCGGCTACCCTATCTCGGCGCCGTGGTTATCGTCGTGCTCGCCCCGAGTCAAGCAAGCCAGCCCTTGTCTAACCCGCGAGCTTGTGTGCTTCCCCGTATAGCAC
Source organism: Septoriella neoarundinis (assembly GCA_022813125.1). NCBI lineage: Eukaryota > Fungi > Ascomycota > Dothideomycetes > Pleosporales > Phaeosphaeriaceae > Septoriella > Septoriella neoarundinis. The sequence goes on along the minus strand of JAKLND010000202.1, from coordinate 15,982 downwards.
CCCTCCTTCGCAGCAGCGCCAGCGCAGGCGTGGCGCATCGGAGAATATCGAATGGCTGGGTTAGCTGCTTCGCCGATCCGCCCAATCTAGCGTTCAAGCCTGCCGCTGGCCGAGCGGGCGCCGCGGATCGCTGCGCGAAGCACCATCAGTCGCCTGGCGAGCGCGGAAGCACGCCCAAGGGCTCAGCAGGGCAGACGCTCTTGCGCCCAATCTGGCGAGCATGGCTTGCTGCGGTCGCGCGGTGGCTTGCGTCGCTGCTCTTATCGTGCACTTTGCGCTCGGAGCATTGTATTGTACTTTGGAAGGATGCGGGGGGCAGCGACGGTGTTGTCGATCGTCATCGCTTGTACCTCCGTACCCAAAACTTGGGGAAAAGATGCGCGCGCGAGCCCTTCTCGAGTTCGCTAAGAAGGTGAGGGAAAGTGTAACAAGCGAGATTATTGACAGCCAGCCCGCCACCGTTCCTTCCTATGCTTGGCCGTCCTGGAACCATGGGAATTTCCCGCCAGTTTGCCCTGAGCGCCACACTCAAGGAACACCCTCCTTCACCACCGTCGCGGCGGAAGTCAGCACTCCCTCTTCGGCAGTCCACGCTGGCATTTCCGGGGACGACTGCGCGCCATCTACGCAAGGCAGCAGCAGCAGCAGCAGCAGCAAGCTCCTCCCGCCGTCCACCAGCGCCATTGGGAAAACGGCACTGCGATTCGCATATCGCGGCGCAGAGCACCGCGGATCTGCAACGACGCCGTGCAATCTGACTAACACGACCAAGCGAGGGCGCGGCCTCTGACGCCGTCGTCGAATCGACCCGTCCATACCCTCCACGGACGAACGACGTGCACTGTCATCTTTCGTCCGCGGCCATCTTGCTTCCAAATCAAAGCCCCCATCAATCAGCCCCCGATTTCCCGCGGCCTGCCCGTGCGACCACCCACCTGTCAAAGGATGAGGATCCTGCGCCCTGCCCTGCCCTCGCGCAAGCAGTACGACCGTCGCACTGAGATCTCACGTGCGAGACTGCTGCAATTCGCTCGTGCAACGTCGGATGCAGTTCTCAAGCAAAACATGAAGAAAAAAAAATAGAGAGAGCGACCTCATCTCGCGTCCCTTGAACCCTACCGCTTACCCGCATCGGTCGCACCGCAGCAGAGCAGGCAGCAAAGCAGGCAAGGCAAGGCAAGGCAAAGCAACGCAAGGCAATGTACCGCACCGCACCGCACGCGTGCATTCTGCGTCGCACACGCGGCGTGGCCAACGCCGCACCACCGCGTCGTCGGCGTCGGCAGGGCCATCTCCCTCCCTCCCTCCCTCCCTCCCTCCCTCGCGCGCCGCGGTGTCATGTGGCCACGCGTGTGCGACCCAACGCACGCACCCGAGAGCGAGAGGGCCTCGTGGCACGGAGGTTTATGATCTCAGATCTTTTCCGTCGCCGGAGGGCTTCTTTCCCTTTTACCATTCTGGAGGGAGGTAGGGTCGCACTTGCGCAACGCGGAGCGGCGTGGTTCGGGCCTTGCTGGTGGTGGTTTGAAGCACGGCGTTGCTCGCGCGCGCGCACGCCTTGCGGAGGCGAGGCGCGGTTGGTTCGGGAGGCGAAAAGGCGGTGGGTTTGCCGTCCGTTCGCTCGTCCATCCGTTCGTTCGTTCGCGTGGCCGTCGGGCCAACAGGTTGGTTTCCTTCTGTCTTCTTTTCACCGCCCTCTCCCTCTCTCTCTATTCCCTTCGCGAGATATACCCGATCGCCAACATCATCCCCGTCCTCTCTCCTCGAAGGTGTGTAGCACAGAGCTGTCCTCGCAGTGGTTCCGAGGCAGGCAGGCAGGCTGTCTTGTACATTATCTACATGCATGTGCGCAGCAGCAGCAGGCAGCAGGCGCTGTAGGCCTCGGCTCCAGATCCCCTTCCCTCCCTGCCCCGTCCAACTCGCGTCGTCGTCGTCGTCGTCGTCGTCTTTCGACGGGATGACCGGCTCGTCGTCATCGTGGTCATCGTGACGCCGGGAGATGCGGTTCGTCGGACGAAAATCGAAGGTATGTCGCATTCAGACTTCTCTCTCTCTTCCCTCTCTCAGGCAATGCATACATGTGTACATCATATCTACCGCGACCCTTTTATAGAGAAGGGTGTGGTCGTGTGGTCGTGTGGTCGTGGAGTGGTGTGGTGTGGTCAACACGCGCGGACTCGCCGCAGCAGTCCCCTCCCGGCTGACCTCCGACCTCTGACCACACCTCCTTGGCCTCGCCTCCGGCATTGCCCTGATAAGAAGACGCACGTATGTATGTACCCACACAAACTACTCGCATTCCCAAATCACATCGTGATCTCCATTATCGTCCCCTCGCCCTGGCCTCGCAATCGCGAAGACGTTCCGACCCCTACCCGCCCCTGTACCATCAGCCATCCACCCACCTAACTACCTACCTACCTACCTATCTGTCCTTCCCGTCCGCCCAACGATTCCACGACCAGCCACTCAGCGCCCGCGGGTCCCCCCAAGCTTGCCTTCCTGCTGTCTGCCTCGAGCCCTTCTGCTCACAGCTGGATAGCTGGATAGCTAGCTAGCTATACAGCCTTGCAGCTCGCTCGAGGCCGTCAGCCTGCCTTGCGCGGGTTCCATACCGTGGATGCCATGGGACGGCGGGGCGCGCGTTCGCGGAGGCGGGAGGGGGAAGGGCTGAGGTGGTGGGGTGAAGATTTTGCGTTCAGGTTTTTCTTTGGTTTTGGCTGAATTGGTTGGTTGGGGGAGTTGGTGTTTGCGATGGGAGGGGGACTGGTTGGTGCGGTGTGGGATGCGAGTGTGCTGCGCTGCGAGGATGCGGGTGCGGTGTTGAGGTGGATGGAGACGTGCAATGGACGGATTGGGCAGGCAGCTCGGTCTGTCGTGCGCGGCCTGGTGGTCGCTGGGTGGTTGGGGGAGGTGTCGTTTGTGGGGAGGTGTTGGGGAGTATGGCTGCCTGGGGATAGGTATTGGCTGTGTTGACATTTGCGAGGATGAACGAGGTCGGGGAGTTCTGAGGGATGATAGCGTGATCGTGTGTTATCGTTCGCATGGACGGTTGCGTGCCGACATGGTGGTCTCCGGACCTGGGTCGAGGTTACGTGTACTTTTTGTCTGTCTGGAGTGTCTTGGTCGATTTGGGTTGAACGGGGAAGAGAGGATACTGTACTTGTCATAGTCAGGAATAGTAGGACGGCCATGGAGTTCTATGTCGTTCTTGTGGTTCGCCTTCAATTACTATAGCAATCGTAGCTTCTGCCTATGGAAGAGCTTTACTATAACTATAGCCTGGTGTCATGGTCCCACAGAGGATGGCGAATCGATACTTCGATGAGGAAACATAATTTGAACTACTGATACTCTCTACTGGGTTGCTCCAACGCCAAACTTTCGATCCAACCAGCCCTTTTGCTAACAGGTGCTTTGTCACATGTTGGTTACGTTGGGGCGTGTTAGTGAATTGAATAAATTGGACTTCCCACAAAGGGCAACGACTACAGGACAGTCTGCTCGTCTGCAACTCATTTGGTGCTGACAATTGTTTTCAGCCGACAGTGAAGCAGCAATCCAAGTCATTCGACCGGTACTGGAATACAGATGTGTTTATACGGTGTCGTCGTGGCAGCATAGGGTAATTAGGGTTCGGGTTGGGGCAGACAACCGGCATCCCAACTTTCAGACATGGTCACGTCCACTGAAGTCCGCCCCTCTCACACTCTACATGACTCAACGTGATGACAGCATATCCAGCATGTGCGATAATGCCAGATCTTGGTATGTTATCGCTCGTAGCGTCGTCGCCCGTCAATCCCACCATGGACGCCTCACACACTACGATCACATCGGGTCCTCACTGAACATTGGCACATGTCAATCACACGCTCACCATACAACCGACCAACATCCTCCCCCACCAATTCCACCACCAAAACCAATCCAACCCGCCCATGACGCCACCACAGCACCCTCCCCTCATCAACACCACCCCACCAGCCCGCCCAGCCCCAGCCTCCAAACCCGCCCTCCAAACCACAGAACCAACCCAACAGACAACCCGGCTCGCTCGCCCAACCGAGCCCTAAACCGCCCTACGCACCGACGACGAGCCGATCGGCCTGCCGTCCGCAGCCCACGCCAAAGCGTCCGTCCACGCACCGCAGCCAGCCGGACGGCCGTCCGCGCAACCCTGAGGACGCGATCGTCCGGTAGCCGACCTGTCACGGACGCGCGGTGCGATATAGGTCGGCGCCAAGGCGATATAGGCCGTGCCTGCCTGCCTGTCGTCTGGTCTGGACGGGAGCGGGAGGGGTTGGAACCGGGTTTTGCTGCTGCTGCTGCTGCGCGGGGATTACTCCGGGGGGCGGGTTGGAGGGCTGCGTGGTTTTGGTCGGTTGAGGATGTATTGATTCGGTTGTCTGATTGTTGGTGGTGGGCTGGAGATGACTCGATGGCGGGAGGTTGGTAGGACCAGATGGCTGCGGGCTCGACGGTGGGTTGCAATTGGGCGCAGCGGACTTGCAGCCCGGCTTGATACAAGGTCGACGGGCGTTGAGAGATATGGGAGAGCTGGGTTGTCTCATGCCAGACCGCGCGCGGATGGCGATGCTGTTGGAGTCAGGTGGCCGTTGGTCGTATCAGAGCGATTGCTCAAGAGCGATCGGGACGGCCGGACGTGCCTCCAGTATCTACACAGAGGGGGCCTTTTTCTGGAAGGTGGGATGTACGATCATGCAACGCCTTGGTGGCGTTGGCTCTTCAGCGCATTGGCGCCGCAAGCGCCCAGCGAGGATGGACACGTCACGATTGAGATGGCCGGGTGGCCTGAGAGAGCGCCGTTCTGAAGTCGTTTCGTGTCTCACCAGTGTCTATAGCAACTAAGAATTCCAGACTCAGCTTTCCTCGACAAGGCCGTTGGGCAACACGATTTGAGGCTCAGCATTCGTATGGTCGTATGTCAGCGAGCTGAGCAATCACTGACCCCGAATCGACGCTGCGCTGGAAGATTGCGGGCGCTGCGCGTGCCGGTAACCTTCTGTGGAATGTCACGTCAGGCCTGCCATTCATCCACGCGCAGATCGCCCAGAGCTACCGGACGGTCACATGCAGCGGATGCCAAAATCTCCGGGCGGTACGCTAGCATCGTGTTCGCAGGCTTGCCCAGGAGGACAAGAAGATCAGCTGAAGCGTGCTATTCTGAGTCGGCGCTGTAGGCTGCTGTGCTTGGACCTGCTCTGCTCATGTTTGCAGAAAGCCAGCAGTGGGAGTATTGAAGGCAATCGCACTTACATTCCAGCGATGATCTTGGTGGTTAGCGGAAGTAGAGATAAGCTTCGGCGGAGCGACGCTCGCGATGACCCTGTTCAGGCTTTGGCTTTGATGACCTCTGGCTTCGAGGTGGGCGAGCGATGTTGCGGACGTTCTGGAAGGAATCAATGTTGACGCCTTCATCGACGAGGCGATTGGGCGTGGGCGAGAATTGCTGTGTAAGACCTTATACTTGCCATCGCCATAACATTCAAGCGTCCAAGCCGAACCGTTGGCAGCGCCGTTGGTCTATCGAATGTCTCGGAAAATTTGGTCTAGTAAGAGCTTGGATCTGAGTCAGTCGGGTCGAGTGTGGCTGCGGGCGGCTGGTGACGACGAGCTTGTTTTTGACGATATCCGCTGGATGTGCTCACTATCGGGTGACGGGAAGGGAAGTAGAGCAGGCGAGAGTGAGACCGCGGCTGGTGTCTCTTCAATCTTGGATGCAGCACCGTTGGCGGCTGGCGATCTCTACACTAGCTTTTGCGATAGCTGGAATTCGACTTGCGATCGAGATCTTTAATTGCCGTGGAGGAAGTCGATTGTAAGCTAAGTGCGGGTTGTCGTGTAGTCAGATGGGAATTTGTCAAATGTCAATGGCTCTGCACGGCGAAAGTGATGACGAAACGACGCCTGTCAGACAGTGTAAGCTCGAGAGAACACCGGTCTTATTAGTACTTCGATGCTGAGTGAGATGTGCAAACAAGCTAAAGACTATTTTGAGTTGTTGACCTGCATACTGCAACTCTGCATAAAGAAATGCGTGTCTGAGGTCGACATCGTGCTACTGACGCGTCGCTGTAACTTCGAAGTTATTTTCTATTACTGCGATCTCAGTAAGAATCAGTGCAACAAAGCCATCTCTGTCAATGGCCGCGTCGCGGAGAGGGCGGTCTGTTGTGGTTGGGCCAAATCCCCGAGCCGTACTTGACACGTCCTGAGTATGACCACCTGTGTGTAGGGCAGGCTGCTTGGCACGTGAAACCTTTCCGAGGGCAACAGCAAACTCCTAGGGTCACAGATGACCCATTGAGGCAATTGATTGATCGATGATAGGTGTCCATAGGCGAGGACATACCAATGACGCTACGACCCGCGTTGTTTCCCGTCTCTGGAAGAGCATCCGCGGAATCGCCGCGAGTAGTTCTTACCTAGCGCTACCGACATTTTCCGGGTACGTAGGATCGCCCGGGAACGACTCGCGTTTTTGATAGACGGGAAGAATCAGAGCTTGCCAAACGATACGTTCGAGGTGCTCAATCTGTAACAGAGCGCCAGCAGGTGAGCAATCTGTTCAAGCTTCTAGGCCGGCATTCCGGTTGAGACAGCCAGGATACGGATAGGCGTGTTGGGGGAGGCGCCACAGGCGGCAGGCATCTATTATTGAGACATGAGACGCCTCTGCGACTCCCTATTCCAGCCTGGCCTCAGCGGAGGATCTGATCCAGGGGACGGTTCCTTCGATGCTTGTTTCAAGCGGCCATTGATGGTTAGCGCTCTTGTTGCAGGCCGGGGTGGAGACTCGTTAGTTTTCTCTAGGGCGTCGGTTTCGGGATATTTTTTTGATGCCAGCCGCGCTCGCTTGCCCCAGCATGGTCGTGACGACGACGCCGGGGCTGGGATGGAGCTGGACAGCACGTCGACGATTCAGCCATCTCTGAGTCGGGTATCCAGCTGCATCAGTAGAGCCTACCGCTAGCCACTATCCCCACATGGTGACCATGGTTTTCGGATGGTGGAGGAAGCACAAGCCCACAGTCCATTGGAGCACCGTCCGGCCGTCTTCACGGATCCAACCAGACCAAACATCCTGGACGATTTGGTTTTGGGTTGATGATCGAGTGCAAATGATCAACATAGTGCAGCAAGATGCTGGAGATCTGCACTTGATTCCGATGATTGCACCGCATTGACGAGTGTTGGCTCGACGGGGTGGTCGAGAGTGGATAGGGACCCTCCCGAAGAGCTGAGAATGAGTGACGCTACGAAGCCAGGCGTGCAAAGAAGCCTTGTGGCGTTTGCGGAGAGTAACATGTGACAGTAGTTGAGCTGCACCCGTCTGCAGCGCGCTGGAGCACGTCCCGGACAATCGAGCGTTGAGCGTCGGACATTTGTGTTTGTATAAGAGGGGAAGACGCTATTGTTTGAACGCATATAGCCTAGTTCGGCGGGCCCGTTGCGCACTCGACGCTACTGTATCCGGCGGCCCCTGCGCGGCAGCCGCAACGCCGGATCTTCCAACTGCCGCACGCAAGCTCGCGAGGGCGCTGGAGGCACAGACGGCTAGCTATCCGGTTGCGTGGATTACAACCGGCTGGTATTGCACCACGAGGCGTGCGAAGGTTGCGACGTGGCGGCGCGAGCACTCGAAAGTCCGACGGCTGCGGAGGTGGTAACAAGAGCACCGCGTGTGGGACAGTATCCGGCCCAGCAGCGTGCAGCAGGGCGTGTGCCTGGGCCAGAGTAGTAAGTGCCCGTATCACGCACGCACGCACGCACGCACGCACGCAGGCTTGCTTCCAGAAGTCCACGGAGTCATGCACCGCAGCACCCGTTTCACCGGCGGAGCCACGGCTGGCCACGGCGCGCACACACACACACACACACACACGAACACCTCGGCCGCTGCTTCGACGCACGCAGGCTGCTGCTGTTGCGCTGCCCATACGAGCCTCGGGATGCCCGCGCGCCATGCCATGTTGGCTCGCTGCTCGCCTGCTGTGGGCTGACATGCCTCGCCATGCCTCGCCCTGCCTCGCCGTCCTGTGCCCGCCCTGCCCGACCGCCGCCGTGGTATTTTCGTCCAGCATGGCGGAGCGTGGCAGGCAGTGTCAGCAATCCTGCGTGAGCCTGCCAGGCAGCCAGCCTCCAGCCTCCAGACTGCAGACAGCAGACAGCAGCGCTCGGCTCTCAGCACCCTCGCAGCACAGCACTCAGCACTAAGGTACCGCAGAGACTACACTCACTCACTACACACAGCTCCCCCCCCACCCACCGCAGACACCGCCACGGCGCAAATGGCATGCTCGCTTCAGCCTCAACCTTGCTTCGCGCCGGTCTGCTCGCAAGCGCTCGCCGGCCTGCTCTCTTCCCCGCGGCAAGGGAGAGGCGAGGGAGAGGCGTCCGGCGCTAAAGGCTAACGGCGCCCAAATGATGCGATCCGAATCTCTGGGGTCCACACGCCGCGATGCGTGTCTCGTCTCTATTTGGAGGCTTGGGGGACAACCGCCGTCTCGACGCCGGCAGCCCTCGATGATTGCTCGACAGCCCCGCGCCCGTTGCTACAGCCGCGAGTGAGCGTCGCTGAAACCGTCACAGGCCATCCCAACGTCCCTACAGGGCGGCAGCGCAGGCGACACCGGCAGCAGCAATTCTCCGGGTCGATGACGGCAGCAATACCACGGAGGCGGGGATGCTGGCCATGCTGTTTTCGCCCGTGGCCGCGGATCTCCTCCATCAGCCCAGCGCGGATCCCTCGCCCAGCGCAGTGCTAGCCTGCCGCAGCCTCCGTCCAGATAACCTCTGCGCCAGCACCGCTCCCGTAAGCAGGGGCCGAATTGGGCGCGCAGCAGCCTCTTACGTCCTGGCGGAGCGGGAGTCTAACGCGCAGCACGGACGATATGGAGAGCCGAATATCGTGACTTCAACATCAGCCATCCGTCCTGCATCCAGCGCGCTACGGGCCTATCTTTGGGGGCGTGCTTACGGTGAGCCCTTGCCGGACATGGCAGTCCTGCACGCAATGGCACCGCCGTGGGTGGATCTCTGACCGTTAGTGCGGTGATCCATTTGAAACCTCCATGTGCTGATTTTGGCACATCTGGGCATGGCTCAGAGCATGGACGCTGTCTCCAGCTCCCAGCACTGTCCTGCCGTCCGGAACGGCTGTGGCAGTATCGCTCGATCAAGGTAGGGATCCTGCCGGCCCCTGGTCAACAAATGCAACGCCTGTCCGATATATTACTCCCGGACGCCTTCTCCCAAGTCACTTCCAGTTACTACCCTCTCCATCCACTCTTCAGTTGTTCGTACAGACTAGCCACCTGTCGATCATCGTTTTCTTATTCCGTTCAACATAGATTGTTGCAGCTAGTACACTACCAGCCCAGTGTACCCGTTTACCTAGACACTCACTCTCACATCCAGTTACTCGACATCTTCTGTGACTAGCCACCACAGTCGACCAGATATCCGGATTCCTCTTTGCCAAAACAATCACGATTGTTTCGAAATACCAAATCTTACGAATCTAATCAAGTCATAATCGATCCGAATCCACATCAACCAGCCGCAAACATGTCGAACGTTCTCCTGTTCGGCGATCAGACCGCCGAGCAGTACCCTCTGCTCCGCAAGACGGTCCTCCGCACTGGCAATGCCAGTCTTTCTACTTTCCTCGAGCGCAGCTCTACTGCTCTCCGCGAGGAAATCAAGGCTCTGCCTCGCCAGCAGAGGGCAAGATTCCCGGACTTCATGACCATCAACAACCTGCTCGATCTTTACTACGAGAAGGGCGACAAGATCCCCATGCTCGAGTCCGCTTTCATCACTATCGCTCAGCTTGGTCACTACATTGGATACTTCTCTGAGCACCCCGAGGAGCTCCCCAGCGCGCAGAGCACCCGCGTCCTCGGTCTTTGCACTGGCCTTCTCGGAGCCGCTGCCGTGGTCTCCGCGAAGAACGTCTCAGACCTGGTTCCGCTTGCTGTCGACTTCGTCCGCATGTCCTTCCGCAGCGGTGCTGTCGTCAATGGACCCAAGTCCGCCATGACCCTCACTGGCGAGGAGAAGGCTAGCTGGAGCACCATCTGCACCGGCACCACCGAGTCCGCCGCGAAGAAGGCGCTCGACTCTTTCCACAAGGACGCCGGCATCCCGATCTCCAGCCAGGCGTATGTCAGCGCCGTCTCCGTTATGGCCATCACCATTTCCGGTCCTCCCAGCACCACGAAGCGCTTCTTTGAGTCCGGTCTGCTTGCTGCCGGCAACCGTGTCTCCATCCCAGTCTTTGCTCCGTACCACGCTGAGCACCTCTACACCGAGGCCGAGATCACCAAGGTCATCGGCGACGTCGCCGAGAAGCTTGAGGCTCGCCGCCCAGCTTCTCTCGTCCACTCTGCCGCTACTGGTAAGGCCATCGTTGCCGAGAACTCTCTGGAGCTCGTCAAGGATGCTCTTAGCCAGATGCTGCAGAAGCCTGTCCGCTGGGACCACCTCCTCGAGGAGACCGTCTCCCAGATGACTGCCAACACCAAGGTCGGCAACAAGATCTTTGCCATCGGTGTCAGCAACGTCGCCAACTCTCTGGTCTCCGCTCTGAAGGCTGGAGGTCAGTCCGACATCACCGTCACTGACTACACCACCTGGAGCGAGGCCGAAGAGAGGGCCCACGGCCGCACTCAGAACGACAAGATCGCCATCGTCGGTCTTGCCGGCCGTTACCCCAACGCCGCCAGCCACGAGGCTCTGTGGGACCTTCTCATGAAGGGCCTTGACGTCCACCGCAGGATTCCTGCCGACCGCTTCGACGCCGATGCGCACGTTGACCCCTCCGGAAAGGGCAAGAACAAGTCTCACAGCCCCTTCGGCTGCTTCATTGACGAGCCCGGTCTTTTCGACCCCCGCTTCTTCAACATGTCTCCTCGTGAGGCTGCCCAGACCGATCCAATGGGCCGTCTCGCCCTCGTCACTGCCTACGAGGCCCTGGAGATGTCCGGATACGTGCCCAACCGCACCCCCTCCACCAAGCTCCACCGCGTTGGTACCTTCTACGGTCAGACTTCCGACGACTGGCGTGAGATCAACGCCGCCCAGAACGTCGACACCTACTTCATCACCGGTGGTGTGCGTGCCTTCGCTCCCGGCCGCATCAACTACTACTTCAAGTTCTCCGGCCCGTCGTACTCCGTCGACACCGCCTGCTCTTCTTCTCTCGCTGCCATTCAGCTTGCTTGCACTTCCCTGTGGGCTGGTGACTGCGACACTGCGTGCGCTGGTGGTCTCAATGTTCTGACGAACCCCGACATTTTCTCGGGTCTGTCCAAGGGTCAGTTCTTGTCCAAGACCGGATCTTGCAAGACCTACGACAACGCCGCCGATGGTTACTGCCGTGGTGATGCCTGCGGTACTGTCATCCTCAAGCGTTACGAGGACGCCATCAGCGACAAGGACATCATCCTTGGTTGCATTCTCGGCGCTGCCACCAACCACTCCGCCGAGGCTGTGTCCATTACCCACCCGCACGCTGGTGCCCAGGAGTTCCTTTACAAGAAGGTCCTTGCTGACGCTGGTGTCGACGCCCACGAGATCAGCTACGTCGAGATGCACGGTACTGGTACCCAGGCTGGTGATGGTATTGAGATGACCTCGGTCACCAACGTCTTCGCTCCTCGCCACCGCCAGAGGAGGGCCGACCAGCCCGTGAACCTTGGTGCTATCAAGGCCAACATCGGTCACGCTGAGGCTGCCTCTGGTATCAACTCTTTGTCCAAGGTTCTCTTGATGATGAAGCACAACAAGATCCCCGCCAACGTTGGTGTCAAGGGTGAGATGAACAAGGGCTTCCCCGCCGATCTGGGTGACCGCATGGTCAACATTCCTCTCAAGCAGATGGAGTGGCCCCGCAACGGCAAGGACAAGCGCAAGGTCTTCCTCAACAACTTCTCTGCCGCTGGTGGTAACACTGCGCTCCTCCTCGAGGATGGCCCTGCCTACGAGGCGCCCAAGGGAGTCGACCCGCGTGGCACTCTGCCTGTGACCGTCACTGCCCGTTCCATCGGTGCGCTCAAGCGCAACCTTGAGAACCTGCAGGGTTACATCAAGGAGAACCCGAGCACCTCGCTCACCTCTCTGTCCTACACCTTGACTGCTCGTCGCATCCAGCACAACTACCGTGTTGCCTTCCCTCTGTCCGACATCAGCAAGGTCATCGACTCTCTCCAGGCTCAGAACAAGGAGTCCTACAGCCCGGTTCCCATGGTCCCGACCAAGGTTGCCTTCTGCTTCACTGGCCAGGGCTCTCAGTACACTGGTCTCGGCCAGAAGCTCTACCAGGATCTCAAGAGCTTCCGCGAGGACATCAACCAGCTCGACCACCTCGCCCGCATCCAGGGTCTGCCGTCCTTCCTCGAGCTTCTCGACGGCACTGACGTTCAGACTCTGTCTCCCGTCAAGGTCCAGCTCGGCATGGCCTGCATTCAGGTCGCCCTTGCCCGCATGTGGGCTTCTTGGGGCATCACTCCCAGCGCTGTCATTGGCCACAGCCTTGGCGAGTACGCCGCTCTTCACGTTGCTGGCGTCATCTCCGCCTCCGACATGGTGCTTCTTGTTGGCCGCCGTGCTGAGCTCCTTGTCCGTGACTGCACACCTCACACTCACGGCATGCTTGCCGTCAAGGGCAGCGCCGACGCTATCCGCGCCACTCTTGGCCCCAAGATGACCGAGATTGCCTGCATCAACGGCCCTGAGGAGACCGTTCTCTGCGGCAGCAGCGAGGTTGTTGGTGCCGCCAACGAGGCCCTTTCTTCCAAGGGCTTCAAGGCTACCAAGCTGAACGTTCCGTTCGCTTTCCACTCCGCTCAGGTTGACCCGATCCTCGAGTCTTTCAAGAAGGTTGCCTCCTCTGTCACCTTCAACAAGCCTGACGTCCCGGTTCTCTCTCCCCTCGCTGGCGAGATTATCCGTGAGGCCGGTACCATCAGCCCTGAGTACCTGGCCCGCCACGCTCGCGAGACCGTCAACTTCTGGACCGCCCTTACCAGCGGTCAGAAGGCCAAGGTCTTCGACGAGAAGACCGCCTGGCTCGAGGTTGGCGCTCACCCCGTTTGCTCCGGCATGGTGAAGGCATCTGTCGGCGCCACCGTCACTGCTCCTTCCCTCCGCCGCAACGAGGACGCTTGGAAGACCATCGCTACCAGCATGTGCGCTCTCCACACCGCTGGTGTCAACTTCGACTTCGACGAGTTCCACCGCGAGTTCAACGATGCTCAGGAGCTCTACTCGCTCCCGGCCTACAGCTTCGACAACAAGAAGTACTGGCTGGACTACACGAACAACTGGACCCTGACCAAGGGCGAGGCTCCCCAGGTCAAGGAGGTCTATGTCGAGAGACCCGGCGCCGCTGCTGCGCCTGTCTCTGAGGCTCCCGCCAAGCGTCTCTCGACTGCTTGCCAGCGCGTCGTCTCCGAGGACTTCTCTGCCAACAACGCCAACGTCGTTGTCCAGAGCAGCCTTGCTGATGAGAAGCTATACCCTGTCGTCTGCGGCCATATGGTCAACAACGCTGCTCTCTGCCCGTCCTCGCTCTACGCGGACATGGCTCTGACCGTTGGTGACTACATCTGGAAGCAGGCTCGCCCTGGCACTGAGGTCCCCGGCATGAACGTCTGCAACATGGAGGTCGGAAAGCCTCTGATCGCGCAGATCCCTCAGCCGGCCCAGGGCCAGCACATCCAGCTCGAGGCCAAGGCCGATCTTGCCTCTGGTACTGTCAAGCTCTTCTACCGCAGCGTCTCTCCTGATGGCAAGAAGCTCCTTGACCACGCCCACTGCACCATGTACTACGAGGACAAGTCCGCCTGGGCTGCCGAGTGGTCTCGCTACAACTACATGGTCAAGAGTCAGATGGACATCCTGTCCCAGAAGACCATGACCGGTGGTGCCCACAAGGTCCAGCGTGGCATGGCCTACAAGCTCTTCAAGGCTCTTGTCAGCTACGCCGACAAGTACCGTGCCATGTCTGAGGTCGTTCTCGATGGCCAGAACACCGAGGCCTCCGCTGTTCTCGACTTCCCCACCAAGCCTGAGGATGGTGACTTCTACTGCCCGCCATACCACATCGACGGCTCTTGCCACATCTCTGGCTTCATCTGCAACGCCTCCGACCTCCTGGACTCCGAGCAGAACGTCTACGTGTCTCACGGCTGGGGTGCCATGAAGTTCTCCAAGCCCTTGACCGCTGGCATGAAGCTCAGGAACTACGTCCGCATGCAGCCTCAGCCCAACAACATCAGCAAGGGTGACGTCTACATCATGGACGGCGAGGAGATCATCGCTGTCTGTGAGGGCATCAAGTTCCAGCAGATCCCCCGCCGCGTCTTGAACACCTTCCTGCCCCCTAACAAGGGCTCTGCTGTTCAGTCCGCTCCCGCCGCTGCTCCCAAGCCCGTTGCCGCTGCTCCTCGCGCTGCTCCGGCTCCCGTCAAGAGCGCGCCCGCTCCGGTCAAGGCTGCCGCTCCCGCTCCTGCACCTAAGGCTGCTGCTCCCAAGCCGAAGAAGGCTGCCGCCAAGAAGCCTGCTGCTGGCAACCTCACCTCCAAGGTCATGAAGATCCTGGCCAAGGAGACCGAGGTTGACGAGAACGAGCTTGTTGACGACGCTCACTTCGAGAACCTTGGTGTCGACTCTCTTCTCTCGCTCACCATCTCTGCCATCTTCCGTGAGGAGCTCGACATGGAGATCAGCTCTTCTCTCTTCACCGACTACCCCACTGTTGGCGAGATGAAGAAGTACTTCTCTCAGTTCGACGGCACTGCCCCAGTTGAGGCTGAGGAGAGTGACTCCGATGAGGACTCCGTGCCGCCCACGGATGCACCCACTCCCTACGAGCAGGACATCTCCACCCCGGCTTCCTCTGTGCCCAGCTACGCGCCCTCCGACGCTGGCAAGCCTGAAGTCCAGGACACCCTCGGTGAGGTGAGCGAGGTCTCCCTCGCCCGCCACGTCGTCGCCCAGGAGATGGGTGTCGACATCTCCGAAGTCACTGACGATGCTGATCTCGCCGAGATGGGCATGGACTCCCTCATGAGCTTGACCATCCTCGGTGAGCTCCGTGAGAAGACCGGCATTGACCTTCCCTCGACCTTCCTGACCACCAACGCTACCATCAAGGACATCGAGGACGCCCTTGGTATGCGCCCAAAGGCCAAGGCTGCGAAGCCCGCCGCCAGGACCGAGAAGAAGAGCTCCGCTGGCCCCCAGCTCGATGAGGTCAGCGCAAAGCTCGCCGCCGTCAGCAAGACCGACCTCAGTCAGTACCCTCCCGCCACGTCCGTTCTTCTCCAGGGAAATGCTAAGACCGCAACGAAGAAGGTGTTCTTTCTGCCTGATGGCTCCGGCTCCGCCACTAGCTACGTCGACATCCCCAACCTCGGCAAGGATGTCTGCGCCTACGGTCTCAACTGCCCCTTCATGAAGAAGCCTGAAGACTGGACCTGCGGCATCGAGGTCGCCTCCCAGATCTACCTCGCCGAGATGAAGCGCCGCCAGCCTGTCGGCCCTTACATCGTCGCCGGCTGGTCTGCCGGTGGCGTCATCGCCTACGCTGTCGCTCAGTGCTTGCTCGCCAACGGTGAGGAGGTTGAGAAGCTCATGCTCCTCGACTCTCCTTGCCCCGTCAACCTCGCTCCTCTGCCCGCCCGTCTCCACGTCTTCTTCAACGAGATCGGCCTCCTCGGCACTGGCGACCCCAGCAAGACTCCCAAGTGGCTGCTTCCTCACTTCTCTGCCGCCATTCGCTCCCTCTCCGACTACCAGCCTCAGCCGTCTCTGAAGCCTATCCCGACCTACGCAGTTTGGTGCCGTGAAGGTGTTGCCGGCAACCCCGGCGCGGGGGGGGGGGGGGGGGGGGGGGGGGGGGGGGGGGGGGGGGGGGGGGGGGGGGGGGGGGGGCGGGGGGGGGGCGGGG
>JAKLND010000201.1:0-21679 GCA_022813125.1 Septoriella neoarundinis | reverse complement strand
AGACCGTCGCCTTGTACTCACGTGCATACTTGATCAACGAGGTGGATTCTGCCCTCCATGTCCACTTGTTGCGGGTGCCGACTGGTGAAGCAGAACCGACGACCACATCGTTGACTTTGCCCGTGCAAGGATCGATTTCGGATCTCGTGATGGTGACGCTAACGCCAGGTCGTGATGTGTAGCCGATCATGCGGCTGTCAGCAAATTCAACAGCGCCCTGGTTCTGGGTGTCGAAAACGCCAACGATCATCTCCTCAACACCAACGAACACAGGTTGGTCGCCGGTGGTCAGGACCTGAACACTGGGACAATTGATGGCATAGGCAACGATCTCGCCGCCAATCTTGACACCCTCGAACTCGATGTAATCACCCGCCTTGAAAGGGACCATTTTGTCTGCATCCGGGGCATTGAAAGAGTTGGACCCCGAAGGACGGTTGGATGACGGGCATTTAGGATCATTTTCAGAACGTGGTACACACATCGGGTATCCGCTGAACGCTGCAAGGAGCGTGAGTCGAGCTTCATTGTGTCATCAGACCTAAAGGGAACTCACCTGTGACACTAGGGTTGGCATCGTCTGCAGTGAACTCCGGTCTGAGCTTGTAACCCGCCGAGAACACTGCGTTGGGGTCGTTGATGCGGACCGTTTGGCCGCCTACCATCTTGATGGTACCATCGAACTCCAGGGACTCGATCATACCGCTACTGGCCTCAAGAAGGTATTGGGCAATCTGAACGGTTCCAGCGATGGCAACATCGTCGACGTAGTTTCCCGCGACCTGCACACGTTAGACTGGTTTTGGTTTGATCGAAAGGAATGGACGTACCAAGACTTCACTGCCTGCGAAGCCACCAGCGGCAATGTCTTTCATGCCGACCCAAGCAGCAGGAAACTGGAACTGCAAGTTCTTGGGAATCTTGATCTTGACGCCATTGACCTCAATCGAGCCGCCAGTATTGAAGGCATCGGAATCGGCTTTTGGATTCTCCAAAGCACCGTCAAGAGTGAACGGAACAACTGCAGCTTGCAGTAGACCAGGAAGAAGCGCTACCAAGGGCAAGAGGTGTTTGGCCATTGCAGACGATGGCTAAATGATTTAGTGGAGGTGTGGATGGCGATCGTGGATGGGGACTCAACTACGACAACATCGCGACACGGGCTGTTCATATATGCGCCTACAACTTGAGGCTCAAACGATCCAGGCACATTTCAGCCGGCATTCTTTGCCTCCTCGCAGCCATGTGGTCTGGTAAACTTGCCAGAGACATCCTGCGGCTTGACGGGGGCCGAAACAAGTCTGGGTCGTACGGTACAAGCACCAGATGGAGTATGCGTTCCAGGCCGGTCAGACGCTCGCAAAACCTCGCCAAAGAAGGCGCCGCCATGCAGTCAGAGGCCTGGACGCCAGCGTCATCCTCGAAGCCCTTCGTGTCGAGCAGGGCGTGTATCCGCTAAGCAACGAACTGTCGCATGGGAAGGCGGCTCTGGCGTGAGTCGCGGCTCTTCCAGCGTCTTGGCGGACACTTCCGTTTGCGGTATCGAGCTAAATGGGTGAGCAGGAATGCTGCAAGTGACCAGGATCCCGAGGCTTCGTGAGCATCGTCTCCACCATTTCGAACAAGTCGTATTCTGCTAAGGCCGAGAGGACCCAAGGGAAACCGAACGCCTTCACGTGGACAGCATGTGGCGTCAGATGTCTGAACGTACAGTAGCCTTGTTGACAACGGCAGGCGGCGCCTCTGTGCGGGTAAGAAGCGAACGTCAACTCTGAGGCCGCATTCGGCATGTTCGAGGTCGGGCGGACACGCCACTATGTAGCCAGACGGCAGAGAGGCTGCAGCGGGCATTTTTAGACGCTAGCTGGGGCGTGGAAGACCCCGGACGCCGGGTCGGGAACAAGCTGCCGGATCTGCGGCGGAAGCTGCCGCTGCGGGTGCCCGCATCTCGCGTTATCAGACCGACGACTGGCCAACTTCGTCCTGATCCAGCACCACACTTGTCTGTATTCAGCCTGACCCGCCAGCAAGACTGCTGCAACCCCTCACTACCAGATGCACCCTTACCGAACATACGCGCCAAACGCCTCGTGACATCTGCGGACGGTGAGCCGGTCTGCCAACGCACAGGACACGACATACAATCGCAGCTTTCACGCTACGGAGTGCCTCGTACACGCAGTATGCTCGTCACCGACACATATTCGCACGGAAATTATGTCTGGTGGACTGTAGACGTATTTGGGCAGCCTGGTAGAGGCTCGCACGAGCTCATGTTGCCCTAACAGCTGCATCTCGATTCATCACCCTTGCTTGCGCTCAATCATGCTGAACATGTCTCACGTTGACAATTGCCGTGGTCTAGGACCGTGGCCAGAGCTGCGGTCGTAGATACCAGCGGCATATCTTCGGGCCTGAATAAGGTGTCGGTGAGACATTATTGAACAATGCCAACCCAAGGCCTTCACAAGACAGCGAATGCCGTAACGCCACACCAGGAGGCGTATTATGGCTATCATGGCTGGACTGCCTCCCGCCGCCTCCCCACGTGGCAGCTAATCTGGCACAGGTTTCCTTGGTTCTTGCAGCCCTTGCATGCTTTCGGTTTCTTCGACATAAGCCCTAATTGCTGCACTTGCAAGGTTAGTTATGCCGCCTCACACTAGCCCGTCAAGCGCCATCGCCAAGCCACCCAGATCTGCTAGTCTGAGCCGCTTGATACAAGTTCACTCCAGTCTTGGGTCAGGCTGAGCTTTCGCTTGATGTGATACGCTTTCTTGGCTACACTCGTCTGCAGAATCGGTTGATACCCAGAACACCGGACACTCCGGCGACTAGATCGCCCACGTTCTCCAATCCCGCAGTCTCGCGGCAGCATTCCCCGAGATTTAATAGATCGAGCCCTGGTCAGACACCCTTGTTATACCCCACTGCATGGACATCCACCTGAGAGTAAAGTTCCAGATTCAAGCCACTGCGGCAGCAACGGTAATGGGCTTCGTGAAAAGATCTTTTGGCCATGCGGGCTGTAAGACGCCTCCATGTCATCAGTACTGGGCATCGGTGCTTCCCCTTCTTTTGCCTTCTCTCAACCATCCGAATTAGGGAAACACGCTCCCTACGAGAGCTTGAAGAGCGTGACAAGTCTCTGAAAGGTTTCGTCCCTTGCGTGGTATAAGGCTTTGAGCGTTCCCCGCGTGCTCGAACTTGCTCGATCACACTCCGAGTCATCACTCCCAAGCCTTTTCTCAGAAGATTGAAAAGGTACACCACCATGCCTGGCATTCGTTCTGCCACCTGTGCGCTCGCTGCGCTGGCGGCCCAGTTGGCATCCGCCAAAGACTGGGAGAGCCCCGTCTATAAGAACCTCTACTCGGTAGCAATGCCCATTGCGCCTATCAAGGCGCCGATCAAGACCTTCAAATTTGGCAATGGCCCCGAAATCGATTACTACGAGATCGACATCAAGCCATTTGAGCAGCAGGTGTACCCGAACCTGGGCAAAACTCGACTGGTCGGCTACGATGGCATGGCTCCGGGTCCCACCTTCATGATGAAGAAGGGCAGAGAAGCGGTCGTCCGATTCATCAATCATTCTGATCGGACCAACTCAGTACACCTTCACGGGTCCTATTCTAGGGCTCCCTTCGACGGCTGGGCTGACGACACCACCAACGTCGGCCAATATAAAGACTACTACTATCCCAACGCTCAAGCTGCGAGGACGCTCTGGTACCACGATCACGCTATTGAGCACACTGCGGAGAATGCTTATATGGGCCAGGCCGGCTTCTATATCCTCCACGACGAGCAGGAGGAGGCTGTCGCTGGACTCCCTCAGGGCAAATACGATATTCCAATTGCTCTGACTTCGAAGCGATATAACAACGATGGCTCTCTCTGGAGTCCCGAAGCAAATGGCGAGGATAAGAACCTTTTCGGTGATGTCATTCATGCCAACGGTCAGCCATGGCCGTACTTCAAGGTCGAGCCTCGCAAATATAGGCTGCGCTTCCTGAACGCTGCAATTTCCAGATCCTTCGAGCTCTACTTTGAGCCTAGCGCCAAGAGTGGCTCTAGAATCAATATGAAGGTCGTCGGATCTGATGCGGGTCTCCTCACCAAGCCTGTTGACACCACCCAACTTGATATCTCGATGGCCGAGCGCTGGGAAGTCGTTTTTGACTTCAGCGCTTATAAGAATCAGAACGTCACTCTTCGATCGAATGCCAAGGTCGCCGACGTTGATCCTTATCTCCACACCGACAAAGTCATGAGATTCGTTGTTGGTGATACCGTCAGCAGCACTGATAAGAACGACAACCTGCCTCCAACACTGCGTAACGTGGAGTTTCCGCCTAACAAAGCCACAGTTGATCACCAATTCGAGTTCCAGCGCCAGAATAGTCAGTGGAAGATTAACGGTGTCACTTGGGCCGATGGACCCGAGGCCCGTGTTATGGCGAAGCCTAAGCGTGGTTCTGTCGAGAGATGGCTACTGAAGAACGGTTCAGGTGGCTGGACCCACCCAATCCACATCCATCTTGTGGATTTCCAGATCGTCAGCCGCAAGGGTGGTGCTCGCAACAAGGTCCTCCCATACGAAGCCGCTGCGCTTAAGGATGTTGTGTGGCTCAATACGAACGAGGAGGTTGAAGTCATTGCCCGGTACGCCCCTTGGGATGGCCTCTACATGTTTCACTGCCACAACTTGATTCATGAGGATCATGAGATGATGGCCGCGTTGAACGTCACTGCCCTGACCGACCTCGGGTACGATGAGAAGACCTCATTCATTGACCCCATGGAGGAGCGTTACCGCGCCAAGTCCTTCTCCCAGAGCGATCTAGACAGCCGTACCGGCGACTTTTCGCTGGAGGAGATTGAGAAGAAGGTTGGATTCTTCAACGGCCTTGATGCTTACCGCAACGTCGGTGCTGTGGAGTCTGCGCTTGAGGCCTACTGGAAGACAGCCTCCTCTGGCACCGTCAGCTCCACAGCCTCTGGCGCATCAGCGATTTCGACCGGCGCTACCACCCTCGTTACCTCTGCCAGCTCTGTTACTGCCAACGCGGCTTCTGGAGCTGGATCAACGGCCTCCAGCACAAGTACCACGGGCCAGACAACTCCTTCCACTTTGAAGACGACCACCTCGAAAACAACTTCGAAGACAACATCAAAGACAACTTCGAAGACCACCGCGAAGTCCACCTCGACCAGGAAATGAACATTTGACAGATCTTTCAACAGATTTGATGGGATCATGATTTGGACAGTTCTGATTGTCGGATAGAAATGGCGTTGGATCATCGGGAACCAGTAGATACCATGGGGATACACCAGAGGAACTGGAGTTTTGCTTGTCGAGGTCTTTCCTGCAGGCCTTACGGATGGAGGATGCACCACACTCATTTTTGTCTGATACCCACCACACTCATTACGACAAACGCTTATCGCGGCACACGATCATTACGACGCACGATCATTACGATACACGCTCATTACGACCCATGATCTTCATGACATACATTCACTACGACATACGCTCATCGCAACATACGCTCTCTACAAACACGATCATTGCGACACACTTATTTCACGACTTAATAGGTTCAGTAAATCTGCAGTCATTACGACACACGGTCATTTACATAGCAACATCAATGTGGTCTTACAAAATTCATGAATCCCACAGGTGACCTTTCACCTTTCCCACACTCGTCCATACACGCCGTGCATCACACTAGATCGTCCCGCCCGCACGAATCCCAGCAGCACATCCCCCACGCCGCACCCTCCCACCGATAAAAGTCGCCCCACCAAAACCGGTATACAAGTCACGAGCTTGCCCCCACCGCTCAAAAGCCCCTCCAAAGCCTCGACCGCCCAAACGCCTCCCAGCCCCGCGAATGCGAGGCGCAAGCGCCACAATCAACTGTCCCACCTCTTGGCAAGGCTGGTGACCAACTCATGACAGCGCAATCAATACGATGACCTGATATCCCCGCTCACAAGAACAGTCAAGAAGACGCTTGGTATAGGCCACCGCACTTGGCGATGCAAGTGCTAATGATAGCCAGGATACAACTCTCCGAGGCGAAACGTGCAGACAGCGCGGAGCCGTGGTTCGCCGGGGGCGTTCGTTCCAGATTCTCGGACTGTTTGGTGCTGCTGCTGGGATGCGGAGGCAGAGCCGCGGGGTCGTGCGGGCTGGAGGCTTTGCCACGTGGGAGGAGTTTGGTACGGGTTCTGCCACAGAGCTATTTGTTGGAGCGAGACATGTCGAAAGGTTGTTGGTGGTGAGATGGATCAATAAATGTCTCTGGGTCTTTCCGTCCGCTGATAGCGAAGTGAGGCGCTATCGTGCCGTTGATCGGGGAACGGATGCTGAGGTGTTCTGACCTGAGCTTTTGTGTTTCGTGAGGCGGCGAAGGTCGGCGCGCTTGAGGCGCAAATTCGGTTCGAAAGAATGATCGAGGCTGGGAACTGAGGGCGGCCAGCGGAAGTGCAGTGCTGAGATGGACTTCTTCTTACGACAGATTCGGCTGAGTTTCTCAGCTGTGGACGGGCCACTGGGCGATAAAGTCGGTCGCTTGCGAGAAGCACATAGTACTATATGCTCACACGTGCAATTACTGTCGGAGGACTTGTGAGTGCACTGAAAAGAATGGCATAAGACGCAGAGATCATGATGATTACAGCCATTATCAATTTAAGGCTTTCGCCTGGGTATCTTTCACTGAAACTGTCAAATGCATAAGATGCAAAGTCTCAGACGACTCAATCAGCCGTCAAGGTAAAGTGTGAGTGCGCCCTTGAAGTCAGGTCTGGGCCTCGGCAAAGTCTTCGTGCATTCGGTCAAATTGTTGATGTTGTTAACACCAAGCAGACTGAGTCGAGTGTAAGCTTCTGCATAATCCTCGTTCCAGTGCTTTTGACCGACGCCATTCGGCATTCGAAATTTGGTCCACTCGTTCGACATTGACGGGTGTTGTGCGAGGACAACGTCAGAGGGGATACGGAGCACCTTCTTGGGCACGCCAACGCTCTCGAGCGTCTGATTGTAGTAACGGATGTCCCACACGCCAGGTGTTCCATCTTGAGGAGCACCTGCTTTACTCGGATCGAAAAACCGCTGTTTGCTGGTAGAATGAGCGCCGAGCAGAGCAGCGAGCTCGTGGCCGGAGATAGTCTTGTCCTCGAAGAGAGAGATCAAAGAGTCGGCGCTAGCTGTGGCCGAGGGGAGCAGATTTTCCGGCGCTGCGGCCTTGCTATCTTTGCGTCCCACAAAAGAGCGAATGCGAGGACCAAGCGGACAAGTGACCACCGCGTGGTTGGCACCGTATTGAATCAGGTCCGCCATCGAGACGTCGAACTGTTTTTGCCATGTTGTCATTTGCTTAGCAATGTTCTGGAGGCCATTGTTCTCTTTGCGGTTGATCTCGGTCCCGGAGAGGATGATGCTGCCGTCTGCTCCGCCGAAGTCTTGACCGCTTGCCGCAAGGCTGCTTGACCACGTGCCGGCATCGTGGAAACCGAGTCTGATTGCGGCCCGGGCCCAGTCATTGCATCGGCCGGTGGGACCGGTAAATCTGGCAGTCATCGCAGCAGAGACATAATGCCATATGCAGCCCGTTATGTAGTCAGTGGCTGCAACTATCAAAGAGTAAAAGCCTTCACGTACACGTGTCTGCTTTGCACTTTGCGGAATTGACACCACCAGGAGGAGTGTAGCGAGAATTGCTGCCCTCTGCAGACTCTGTTCGTAGGAGAATGTTACGGATGGACTCCCCAACAGGCGTTGTCGCACCCTGTCTTAGATCGCCAATCATTCGATTGTTGACTTCATCCGCTTCTTCGAGCTCAGGGACGTCTGGCTCCATCTCGTCAATCTCCTCGCCGTCTTCTGCTACTACTTGTCGTCTCGCCAGTGCTTCCAGAATCGCTTCTGGAGTCGGCCTTGCCACTGCTTGGTTGACAGCAACGGCGGCCAGAAGGCACGCAGCGATAGGTAGGCGCATTGTCTGTAGGTCTGAGGTTGCGGTATTGCTGACGGATGAAGATGGGCAACGCTAGAGTGACAGGCGCCATATTGACGATATCTATATATTCGCAGGTATTCTGTAGGCGCAGTCTTCGAATCTGGCCGCCTTTGCGTCTTGGGCAGTTCAGCCCAAGCACTTGCCCGCAAGCGAAAGAGGCGTGGGAGGGCCTCGATTGTCAAAACAGAGTTCACCAGCAGCCCGGATCTGCACTAGGGTACACGTGCACTAGTGCTTAGCGGCCGCACCTAGGCATCCGGGGCCGAGGGCAGTGGGGTCGCCGCCGCTTCACGAGGTCAGCATCTTCGAGTCCTCTTCGGGCTTACACTGTGTTCCAGACTGTCCTCGTTCCTGCATCTGGCTTGAGCCAAACCACGCCGCTATTATTGAACGAATGCCGTTATCGTGCTCGCACGATGGAGCTTATCCATAACCGTCCAGGCCTATCCGACGTGGCAATCTGGCCGTCTTTTGTGGCGCCCGCCAAACCTCGCACGGCGGGACAATGTGATTGTGACCGCTGATGCTATTGATATCTGGCATGGCGCCCCCCAATCAGCCACAAGCGACCACGCATAACGTTATTGAGTCACCGGCTTGCTCTGGATGCTGACAGTATTGGCAACCAGCCTCATGTTGGACAGGATGGACTCGCCGACTGAAAGACCTTCTTCGCTTAAACATAAGTGGAGTAGAGGGCTTAAAAGACCTTGTGCCTTCCGAGTCAGCCTGTGGCTGGGAATGAGTGTTCGGGGACATCCCGCAAGCGGATTCATCGAACGCCTTCGGTCGAGACGGCTGGCCGCCAAGGCACATTATGACTTCAGTGCTATCGTCGCTCAGACCGAAGTACGAGGCTGCTGGACCCTACTGAGGAGATGCAGCATGCTGATCCTGGGCGATGCGGCTGGTGCGGCTTCACACACGCAAAACTCAATCCATATGCCCAGGACATTCCATCACCTGAGCCTAAGCCCAGCCGTTCTGGTCTACCTCCCGCAGCTGACCTGGTGCAGTAAAGCAAAAATAGTCAGATACCGATAGAGGCATGAAAGACGACCTAGGTAACTTCTATGCTCCAGTGAAACTCTGAGAAGCAGAGCTTGCGTGCCAGATCACTTTGTCAATATTGCAGAAGGCAGACTCAAGGCTTGGAGATGTGTGCGGTAATATGACCATGACGCCTCGATACAAGAGCCGCATGCATTTGTCTTTCTGTCTCTTGGCACCTGTGCAAGAGCAGGCAGACCGTTTGCCCGAGCAAAGAAAGTTCGGCCGCAGACGCTCTTTTGCGTACGGCGAGAGGTCGGGCATTTGGCTGTTGTGCAGCGCCGGGTCTGTATGATAACAGCATAGGTGTTGCAGACATGCCTTTGTCATGGCCTTAATCTCGCATTCCAATGCTATCAACTGAGCATCAAATCATCTCCATTGCTAGAGACAACGTGCCGCCACAGGCACATTCGCGAGCTGACCCTTGGCGGGCCTGCGCTCCAAACCTCACGAATCACGCGTATGCCGGTTCTAACCGCTGCAATACCGTAGGAATTCGCCTCTTCGTACCACTTCTGGAACCTGGCCTGGTGCTCCTCCTCCCAGGTGGTCGTCGCTGCGATGAAAGCGGGCCAGAAGAGGGGAGCCGCGAGCATGTTTGTCTCTGCTTTGATCTGCTCTATGGCTTCGATGCTCTGCAGAATGCTCTCAACATACTGTTGGAGGTATCTGTGGTTCAGAGATCTCACGTTCTGCGAGAAGAAGATGACTAGGGCGCTGTGGAAGGACTTGGTCTGGTGACGGATGATTTTCGTGTTGGCGTCTTCGTTCGCTGGCGAGTGAAGTCCTGTATCGCCTTCTGTTGTCCAGTCCAGGATCTTCTGCTCGAGCTCGTCGCAGCGCGATGTCAAGGCTTCGGGAAAGCTGGTCGGGGACGCATCTTTCTTTGCTTGCTCGACAGAATCGATCACCTTGATAGCGTCTTCCAGCATGGCTAGCAGACTCTGGGGAATCCCGTAAATGCATTCAAACGAAGGCATTGTCGAAACTTCGTGGGCCAGCGGCCCAGGCCGGATTGGTCCATCTGAAGAATCTCGCTGTTCGCAGAGATCAAAGACGCTTCCAGAGTCAATCGATCTCAGACTGAAGCCAACGTGGGCGTCTCTTGGAACTTGAGTGCTTTCCCAAATGATGCGCAAATAACAATAGATTCGATGCAGGGTCTTCGTCTTCTCAGAGAATTGCTTTTTCTCGCTCCACATGTGTAGTAGCAGCTGGTGGGCGCCATCAAGGTGGACACCACAGGTGCTGGTATCACCGGACATTACCTGAGACCTGTCAGTGACTATTCAGCCCAAGCCAAAGTATGAAGTCGCTCTCACATTAACAGTTATCATTGACAACATGGTCGCCAGGAACTCCTTGTACTTTGGCCTCGGAGCAATGTAGAGATCGAACTCAACGGCCTGTTTCAGAAGTGCAATCGCGTCGAAGCCAAACTTGGAAGCAACCTGGGCCCATTGATCGGCTTCACCGATCGCGCCGTGCCTCCGATGGTCATTAGTCAAATACCAAGCACTGATGGAGAGCAGAGCGTTTCGTAAAGCATTGCGGACCTTGGACGTTCTCCCGGTGACGCTGAGTTCCGCCATTCCCTGGAGAGCTCGCGGAAGGTGAATTGTCTTCCAAGGACTCTTGGCGGTGTCGATGGCACAGAAGAGATGGCATACCCGCTCCATGTAATGGCGCATGAGGAACTGCTCTAGGCTAGGGATCTGTAATAACGTTTCATTCTTGGCTGCAAGGTCCTGGAAGTGCAACCAGTCGTCTTGGGGACCAGCTGTGTCGAGTCGGCCAAGCTCCGAACATTGTGACTCCTGGATGGCAGTCTCATGCGGTTTTGATAAAGACGTCGAAGTGCAATACATCGACTCAGTAGGAGTTGTGAAGCTCACACTCATGGCCTGACATCCTTCAGCTGGTGTCGAAGGACCGAGAGAGGTGGCTCTTGACGATGTTTCCAAGCCTGGAAAGCGATCTCCCGATGAAGTAGCAGTTTGAGTCCTCTCAACCGATACGCTATCAACCAAAGGAGGGTGTGTGCGCTCAAGAGCGGGCTCTTGCAAAGAATGAGGTGCTCTAGATCGTCTTCCAGAAACATCACACCTAAGAACCGTAAAGTTCTCCAGCTCAACCAGCGTATCCTTCTCACAAGACTGGCTTGGATCAATGGCGTCGATGTATTTGAGGATGTCATCGAGTTCACGAGGCGGCAGTACTCTCTGGCGAGACACTACACTGGCTCAACATGGGTTTCTCATATGTACCCAAGATTCGGAGCAATACGCTTACCTGCTGGCACTATCCTCCTGAGCGAGCTGGGGACCACTCGATCATCCTCGTCGTAGCCGGTGTCGAACTCCGACGCATGTGGAACGATTGGGGCAAGCCACTGGAGTCGTGCGCTATAGCCTTTACAGCTCACACCTTTGCGACGGCATTGAAGACACACGGGCTCGGTTTCATCGCACTTGACCTTGCGCTCGCGGCACGTCCAGCAACCGGTGAATGTTTTAGTCCGCTTTTTGGAGCGTGCGACTAGGGCAGTCATACGTGGCTCGACCGTTTTCGGCGACGAATATCGAAGAGCTATATTTCTGCAAATGACGACCTGAGGTAAATCGATTGGATTTGTGACCGTTTCGCCGTGGGGGGGAAATGCAAGATAGAAAGCGACAGCGAGCGTCTCCACCCGGTGGGTCCCCAGCTCTTCATGACTGTGGGGAAACTACAACAACCAATCGGGGACAGCTCCCTAATCTTGTTGCCCTATCTCACATCGCTCTAAACAGATAGGCAGAACAATACCAGATATCTTCGATGGACGATGCTTGCAAGTCAAGCTCAATTGAAAATTGCGCCGTATCAAAGCTTACAGCCGGGCCACAACTCCAGAGCCGAGATCCTTGACAACCTCTGAAGCAGCACGCTCGCCGCTACGAACGGCGCCTTCCATGTAGCCTTTCCATTCTCCTGCAGTCTCGGTGCCGGCGAAATGAATGTTCTTCCAGGGTTGTCTGAACGTATCGGCTCCGACGCCGCTCAGCACGCCGGGCGTGAGCGATATGCTAGGGCATCCCCATCCCGCGTACTCGTCGTCATTCCATTCGTAGGAATATGACTTGATGAAGAATTGCTGGAGATCAGAGATACTGAACAATGCTTGCAGCTGCTTGAGCAAAGCTTGCTCGCGGTTGTGCTGTGGTAATGTCGACCAGGCTCTTCCTGAGTCACCGGCCATGAAACACGTCAAGATGTGTTTACTGTCCTTCGGGCTACTCGTATCGCGGACAACAGAAGCAGGGCCGATGAAAGACTGCGCCAGACCACATAGTCCCTTGTCGACCCAGAAAGGTGCAGAAAACTGCATCATGGCCTTGCAGTAATAGCCGTATCCAGAAGATGTCGACCAAGCGATCTTTTCTTGCGGTAAAGGTGGATTGAACGATATCGTCTTCAGGACAGGGGAAGGTACAGTGGATATGACCTTCCGCGCGGAGTAGAACACACCGCCAGCGAAGAGATGTGCCTGCTGCCTGCCATATTGGAGGATTTTGTGTACTGGGGCAGACAGAACAGCGGACCCCTCTGGCAGATCATTTGCGAGCCCTTTGGCGAACAGCTGCGTGCCCTGACGCACGCGAAGGTGTTGCCCGCCACCCTGGCGGTCGGAGCGCATCGTCAGAAGTCCGCCTCCCGATTTGCAGTAGTTTAGGAAGAACAATGCCGAAATGTCGCAGGGGTCTTGTCCCAACATTGCTCGAGTCCACACTGCAGCTGTCGCAAGCGCGGTCTTGTCGGCACCACGTGAAGCCAGATATGCCTCGAATGTGAGGGAGTCCAGTGATGGATCTTTCGGGCTCCAAGCGTCAACGGTTTGACAATCAGCCTCCACCATGTCCCTAATATCGACAAGGTGCTTGCGAGTGGCTTCATCAAACTGGAATCGGTTAGCAGATCCCGGCAACAGCCCTGACCGATCCAACCTACCATTGGAACCTCTCCGTACGGAAACTTGCTACAGCTCCCGTCAAAATTTTGTAGTACACATTCTCCACTTGTGTTCTGTTCAATGAGGTCCGCGCCGTATCTCTGTGCGAGAGCGTACATTTTGGACTGATTGAGATCGTTGATCCAAGCAGCACCCAGGTCAACCACGCCTTTACCATCTTCTAACTTCTGGCTCCATGTTTTGCCTCCCACGCGGTCACGGGCTTCCAATATGACACATGTGTGGCCACTTCGGAGCACTTCGTGGGCAGCCGTAAGACCTGCAAGACCAGCGCCAATTACAACAACATCAACAGCATTTTTGGCTGCTGGTAAAGCGCGGGGAATCTCATTTGTTGGTAAAACCAAGCTTGCTTCAACCTCGAAGAGCCATTCTGGGGCCGCAAGTTTCTGAACGGGAACCAGAGTAATTGACGGCCTGTGTCGGCCCAGGAAGCGCATGAGAGGACGCGTGTGCTTGCAGTTTGCTGCGTCGTAGTCCACAATGTAGAGGCATAGTTTCGCTATGTTTTTAATGTTTGCATTCGCAGCGACAATGACCCGCCTGAGATTCCACAAACCCAAGTGTATTTGAGATACATAGTCCGCGGGAACAGATCCATCACTCGCAATTCCAGCTTGACCAGATACAAAGACGTGCTTGCCGCCAGGCGTCATCGTAGCAGGTGCGTAATAAGCCGAAGAGGTGTTGTAAAGGTCGATCGTAGAGACTTTGGATGCCATCGCTTCGGGTGAGAGCCTGTTTTTCGTGGTACGGCTGAGGAAGTGAGGATGATGTTAAAAAGTGCAAGGCGATCAAGAGGCTAGTAACGCACCGTACATACGAGGGTTTTGTGTTTGACACTCAAAGATCAATGAAATCCTCACAGGACACCGGCCGTATGGCTCGTTGCCCTCGCATTCGTTGGGTGGAGTCTAATAAGTATATCTGTGGGGCATTTGCCGGCCTTCGCTGTGACCTTCCCTGTGAAGCCTCTCTACCATGCATGGCTAGCGTCGGCCGCCCATCTTGTACAGGCAGAATCGGCACGAACATGGCGCTGGAAATGTTTTGTCACGGTATTTGCGTCGATTCAGCAGAATGCTCAGCAAGGCAAAGCAGAGTACTCTTGACGAATGGAACAGAGGGCAGGATGATCTGGATGGCGGGTCCCAGACGCATGATGAAAGTGACACCGACATTGTGTCAAGAGAGCAAATTGGGTTGCACATCTACTTATGACTGTCAATATAATGGCATTTTCGTGCCTAGGATGTCGCGCATGACTCGGGGGTTTGATGCTCTTTAGGAGGTTGATGAGTTGATGCTGCTCCGAAGTCTGGCGTGCTTGGCGCGACATTTCTTCCGCTCAGACATCATCGCCTAAGCAGTACCTACACATCAGGATATGTCAACAATCGTGCCAAAGCTGACTCCGCATACCATAGCGGCTACCCGACGTCCGGCTCTGGCACGCGCAGCAATCTAGCAGCTCAATTGCCTGCGTTTATCAACTTCAGAGCAGGCATATGGACGCCATCAAATACCCCGACTGACCCCATCGCCTCTTCTCGTCTTGACTTTACCAAGTTCAATGAGTCGAATGCCTTCAAACGTCGCAGACATCATCTCTCGAATCGAAAAGGCCGAACAGGACAGAGATGAAGCATTTCGTAGGGCGTTGTGGTTATCTGCGACCTTCCTGCAGACACGCGCACCGCGATCTGTGTCTCATATGTCGCTTGCGATCCTTCAGCATGGTAAACAACAGTCGGCCGAGCACCTCGACGATGCGAGTGGAAGATGGCGAAGGCCTGCGCGCAGCATTTCGTGGCTTGCATGCGCTGAAAGGATCAGGCCATAGGACCCGAAAGCCCGACCACCCGAGCGGTCAGCCAATCAGAAGCGAAGCCGGCTCGGGTCCAGCTACATACACTGCGAGCTGAGGTTGACGTGAGAAAGGTATTAATATCCCACAGCCTCTGCACGATCATGATTTGGTTCAAGAAGACAATCAGATATCCACGTTCGACTTGCAATTCGCAAGCTCACTGCACTACCCACAAGCACCATGAGCAGCGCACAGTCCGAACAGCCCAAAAGCGCCCAAGCGGATCAACGCTTGGGTAGCTCATCCACTGTGAACCAAGACAACAGCATGGAAGAAACAGATTCGAAACCTGCGGAAGAGGAGGAGGATGTTGAGTATCCTCCAACAGCCCAAGCTGCACTCGTAATGCTCGCTCTCATCCTCGGAATCTTCCTCACAGCGCTGGTGGGTTCATCGCCTTCCATTTGAGTAGATGATACTGACATTTGCAGGACCGTACAATCATTGCCACCGCTATTCCAGCCATGACCGACGAATTCCACTCTCTAGACGACATTGGCTGGTACGGCAGCTCATTCTTGCTCACGTCTTGCTGCTTCACTCTGTTCCTCGGCCGTGTATACACCTTCTACTCGCCCAAGTACGTTTATCTCTCGGTTATTCTCCTCTTCGAGATTGGCTCGGCTGTCTGCGGCTCAGCACCGAACTCGGTGGCGTTTATCATCGGACGAGCAATCCAAGGCGCCGGCTCAGCGGGCATGATGTCCGGAGGCATGGTACTGCTGGTCAAGTCGGTGCCTCTGGCGAAGAGACCTGCGTGGATGGGAGCGATCGGGGGAACGTTTGCGGTGTCAAGCGTCATTGGTCCGCTGCTCGGAGGCGCCTTGACTACCCATGCCAGCTGGAGGTGGTGCTTCTGGATCAACCTTCCACTAGGCTTCGTCACGCTCATTGCCATCGTGTTCATTCTGAAGCCGATTGAACCGTTCAAGAAAGGGCTTGCCACCAAAGAGAAGCTGCTGCAACTTGATCCTCTTGGAACAGCTTTCCTCCTGCCATCCCTCGTCTGCCTCATTCTCGCCCTCCAATGGGGCGGCACCACTCTCGCCTGGTCAAACGGCAAAATAATCGCTCTCCTGGTTCTATTTGGCGTGCTACTCCTGGCCTTCATCGCTGTGCAAATCATGACACCAACAACCGCCACGATACCCGCTGCGATCGTGAAGAATCGAAGCATAATCGCTGGATCATTCTTTGTCTTCACTGTTTTCTCGAGCATGATGGTTATGGTATACTACATCCCAATCTGGTTTCAAGCAGTCAAGGGAGTGTCGGCCGTGGAATCTGGCATCCGCACAATCCCACTAGTGCTCTCGATGGTGACAGGCACGATCATCGCTGGCTTTGGTACCAGCAAAATCGGCTACTATACTCAATTCACGTGGCTCACTTCGCTACTACTGCCCGTCGCTGCGGGACTCATCTCGACCTGGAAAGTCAACACTGGTCACGCCGAATGGATCGGTTACCAGGTCATGTGCGGATTTGCCGTCGGAATCGGCTTCCAACAGGCGAATTTAGCAGCGCAGACAGTGCTCAAGCGCGTAGACGTGCCCACTGGACTGGCTTTGATGGTTTTCTCGCAGACTCTGGGAGGCGCTGTGTTCATCTCTGTTGGACAGAATGTGCTGGCTTCGAACCTTGTCAAAGGCATCACGAAGCTTGTCAGCAATGTTGACCCGGCGATGATTGTCAACACGGGTGCCACTGATCTGAGAGAACTGGTCCCCGCCGAACAGCTGCCTGCTGTCCTCGAGGCCTATAACGAAGCATTGCGTCATGTTTTCCTAGTGGCTGCTGGGGTAGCCGCAGTTTCTGTTCTCGGTTCTTCTACCTTGGAATGGAAGAGCGTTAAGAAAAGTGAGAAGGCTGCGACGAAGAAAGGCAAGGACAAGGATGTGGAAAAGCAGCAGGATCCTACCA
Organism: Septoriella neoarundinis; assembly: GCA_022813125.1. Taxonomy (NCBI): domain Eukaryota; kingdom Fungi; phylum Ascomycota; class Dothideomycetes; order Pleosporales; family Phaeosphaeriaceae; genus Septoriella; species Septoriella neoarundinis. Next base: position 4,779 of record JAKLND010000201.1, on the reverse strand, counting down.
GCTAAGAAATCGTTTGTGCATTGACCGAAATCTACGGAGGCACTTTCTTTTCCGTCGCATCTCCGCGGCAACATGCACTTTAGAATGTGGTGCATTTGGAAATATCAGAATCTCAGTAATAGAAAACTCTCTCTACTCTCACCAGCTCTCACAACGAATCCAGGAAACTGATAACAGCTTTCACAACCTCATCAGGCTGTTCTTGCTGCACCCAATGGCCTGCACCATCGATTAAAGTAGCGCCTCGATAACATCCTTTCGCCACACAGGCATCGTCCTCATACCCCTCAAGCGCACCGGGTTGCTGAAAATTACCCCAATCCTGCTTCCCACTAATAAATGCAACCGGAACCTCAATCCGCCTTCCAGCGAACAAAAACATATCCTTCGCACTCTGCGGCGTTGACGCCGTCTGCGCGCGGTACCAGTTCAGCGCGCCCTGGAATCCCGTGCGCTTCCACTCGCTCACGTACACCGCCAAATCCTCAGGTGCGAGCCAGCCCTCGGAAGCGTGCACGTCCTCGCCCTCCATGTTGCGCGCGATTGTCTCGGGGAACGTGTCGTCTCTGCGCATGATGTAGTACTCTGGCATTTCCTCGAGGGCTTTCGCCGACCATTCGGTCAGCGGGTGCGGGTTGTTCTGCGACCAGGTGGCGGATTTGAGATGGAAGTAGCCCTGGAGGTAGGTTTCGAGTCCTTGCGGCGGCGAGTACCAGTGCTCTGCTGCTGGGGCGGTGGAGTTATACCATTTGTAGTGCTTACGGGGCGGGTCGAGTTTGGCTAGCTCGGCTTGAATGTCGAGCTTGGGCATGGTGGTTTTGTTGGGTGATGGAGGAGTCGGAGGTGCGTGATGAGGGTGGGACATTTGAATGGTTGATTTGAAGATGTCGGGGCGGACGAGGGCCGTCATCGCGGATGATACGCCGCCGAAGTCGTGGCCGATCACGCAGTGCACTGAGGTGTAGCCGAGGGCGTAGACGAGGCAGACCAGATCTCGGACTAGATTGGTAATAGTGTATTCGTTCAGGTCAACTTCATCGAAGGGCTTTTGGTCCCAGCCGGTGGTTCTTCCGTAGCCTCGCTGGTCCATTGCTACGCAGTGAAATCCTTTGGCCGCGATAGCGGGCATGACCTTGCGCCATGAGAATGCTAATTCAGGGTAGCCGTGACAAAAGAGAATCAGAGGGTCGGCGCTGTTGCCTGCTTTGAGGACGTGGAAATTCATACCACAAGATGAAGTGCAATCGACGTAGTCTTCACTTATGCCTTGAGGAAGAGGCAGTGGGGCAAGCCCGGCGCCGTTTGGTGCTGTGTTCGAAGGCATTGAGGGCGACTACAGAGTTCGTGATGTGTTGATGGCTGCGGCTGCTGTTGATACTGTCAATAAATGTTACATCTGTGTGCTTTCGAGTGGCCGACTTGTGCAGAAGACGTGTTTATAATCGTCGTCGGCGCCATCGGGTGGGCGGGAAGCTTGGGTGGGCGGAGACTGTCGGACAGACATAAGCCCGAGGACATAAATTGCATGTGTTGAGCTGAAGTCGTTCTTCTGAACGTACTGTCAAGTAAATTCCAGCATATTCTCAGCTTATTAAAATGCGATTCACAGTATTTGCAGCGGCCTTGTGTAGTCTAGAATACGCTACGGGTAATAATCAGGGCCTTCAGCCTTGTACAGAGAAGGGTTCTCGTTGACACAGAGGCGCCCATTCTCATTCAGCGCGCCACTTTCAGTGCGGACCTTGAAGAACTCCGATCCGACGGCAGTCCCGGCATAGAAGACATTGTGCGGGTCATAGCGTTGCTTAATCTCCAGCAGACGAGGATAGTAGCTGCCATAAAATGACCACTGCCAGTTGGGCTCGAGGCGGTCGCCTTCGTTGAGATACGTGCCGCTTCCAGGAGTCATATCACGCCATTCTTGCATCGGCCCGAAGGTGAAATTGTGACGCTGTTGCATCTGATACTCGGCGGACGCGGTGACATTCAGGACCGCACCTGTGATGAAGTAGCCGATAACATCGCGCCAGGCCGGGTTGACTGCATTGTCGGGACGACCACCACGCTCATAGGTGGGCGCGATGTTGTAACCGATGAGAGAGAGCCCGTCTTTATCAAGACTTTTCCAAAGGAGATCGTTAGTCTCCTCAAAAAGCGTCTCATTCTCGAAGTTGGCTCGCGGGAACATGCGAGACCCAGAGGCGATGCCGAGGGCTTCGACATCCTCGACGGGAAATGAGGCGTTGTAGGCATCGTAGAACCCATCGTAAGTATGCCACTGTGGACGCACAGGAATTCCAAGAGATTCCATCTTCGAGAACCAAGGCTCGACAAGCATTTTGGTCTCGTTCATGGTCTTACCGGCGGCGAAGTAGGGCGCCATGGTAAAGCTCTTGACGCCTCCAAAGTTGAAAATCTGAAAGTAGGCGTAGATACCGTTGTCCGCACCGGAGGGAAAGGTCTCAAACCACGCCTTCATGCCGGAAGCAAATTGCTCATCGGTGACGTTGGGGCCAGTGGTGAAGTTCCAGGAGCCTGCCGTGACAGGCAGATCCTCAAAGACACGTACGATGACAGAGGTCACGATGCCGAACGTTCCACCTCCGCCGCCTCTGAGAGCCCAGAAGAGATCCGCGTTCCTTTCTTTGTTGGCGGTCACGAACTGGCCGTCGGCAGTGACAACCTCAAAGCCCAAGACGTGATCGGCGCCCATACCCCAGAGCGAGCTTACGGGAGAGTGACCTCCACCTTGAACCCAGCCACCCATCGCACCGACAGTAGGGCACTCGCCACCCATGGCAATCACACCGAACTTGTTAGCGGCAGCATAGAGCTCGTATCCTTGGATACCAACTCCTGCCTTGATGGCCGGTCCGGTGTACTCACTGTCCCGATAGGTGGGCAGGAATGCGATATTCTTGAGACCATGCGTCCAGACGCTCAATGAGCCAGCTCCGCCGGACTTGCCAGAGAAGTCATGGCCAGTGTTTTTGATGACCAGGCGGATGCCAGTGTTTCGTGCGAAGTTTACGGCGAGCTGAATCTGCTCGACGTTCGTAACATTGGCAACATACAAGGGATAGCCGCCCTGGTCGCAGGTGCCTGATTGGTCAAATCGTGTAGGTGGTTGGCAAGTCATGCCTTGATAAAGAGGCGTGAGCATTTCGATGGGGTCGTCGACACTGCGATGCTGTTAGTGGGGCTCTTGCATCAAGCATATTCGACGTCCATCTTACTGGGTGAACGGATTTGTCCATTTTTCCGTCAGGTCAAGACACGCTGCCGACTGAGCGGCATCATTCGTGCTGTTACCGGTCGTGCCGTTGTCGTAACAGACGTGGGCCTCAGGAGTGGGCTTGAGAAGCGCACGTCCTGTACTATTGTCGAAAGCAGCCCATTCATTCAAAGAAGGCCAATTCGGGTCGTCTGGGTAGACTTTGCAATTGTGAGATCCCTTGAGCGCAGTTTGGTTCCTCCGAGTTGAGTTGTCGCCCGCCTGAACAAAGCCAAAGAGCGCGGGCAGCTCGCTGTCTGCACGTGCAGTCAAATGCCTTTCCTCGTAAGCAAAATAGGGAACCCTGCCGCTTCCGTCCTGCTGCAAAATCGGGCAATCAAAGTCTCTCGGGACTAGGCTGTCAAGGTGCACTGTGTTCCTGCCCTGACGAGGCAAATACCTCCCCGACGCAGTCGCCGCAATCCCAAGGTATAACGATACCAAAGCGAAATGCATCTCTGATGGTCGAGATAGAGGAAAAATCCGAATGGGTGGAAAGATCTTCAGTCTGGCGGCTCAAGTAGGTTTTGTCCAGGCTCTGCTGCATGCATGTTCTTCAACCAGCAAGCTCGGACGAAGGCCGAAGTGCCGGATGTACGTGCGAGACGGATCATACGCACCGACAGCGTCTGGACTCAATTGGATCCGGTCTCTGGCGAAGGATTCGGAGAGATATCTTGCAAGTGCTGTGAACTGAGCCGTCTCCGTGACAGTTTCGAGCACATGGCCGAATCGCTACAGCGGACGGTGTTGTATCGGCTTCACGGTATGCGGCTCGGTAGTTGCGCACGTTGATAGCCATGCAGGAATCATCGGCTCGATAGCACGAACGGGAAATCGTCCGACATATGGTCGATCGCTTATACTACGAATCAGCCGCGACTCCATCTGGAAATCACAGTTGGACGAATGTACGGCTTGCACTCCTGGTCTTACGCTGGGCAGTGGATCGGCCGGTCCGTTCGTGGCTTTGTGTCAGATGGTCAGCCCGTAGTGCCTAATATGAGTTATAGAGAGCGATACCGGAAGGAGAGCCTTAGTAGTATATATAACTTCGAATTTATAGATTAAGATAGTAACTAATAAGATATATAGTTTAATAATTATATTATCGACTTATACCGCTTTAATTAATAGTTATAAATTTAGAATACCGTTAAAAAGAAATTATATAACTTAAAAAACTAATTTTAAGTTAATTAAGAACTATATTAAAATAAAAATAAAATTAATATAATAGATTATAATAAGTTAAAGGGTATCTCTCCTTTAAATTATAACCTTAAAGAGATAGTTTAGCGCTCTTAAAATAATTAAAATAATTAATATATCTAAAGTAAGTTAAAAGTAATAAATTTAAACCTTTAAAAGTATTTTTAAGACGATATTATTAATAAAAATACTTTAATTATTAAATAAGAATTATAAAGACTAATTAAACTAACTCTATTTAAAGCTCTTAAGTTTAAAATAAAAGAAAGGCTCTAAATTATTTATAATTAAAA
>JAKLND010000200.1:0-30688 GCA_022813125.1 Septoriella neoarundinis | reverse complement strand
GCCCTCGCCCGCGCGGACGCCGCCCGCAAGGTCTCCGCTCGCTGGCGCGCTGGCGCGCAGGGCTGGGCGCTCGAGGACGCTGTGGCGGCGGCGGCGGCGTCGCCTCGGACAAGCGATGCGAGCGCGACGGTGGGCGCGTTCCCGCGGGACGAGAACGCGCTCGCTGGGCTGGGAAGGAAGGCTTGGGGACCCGGCGATGAGGACCGCTTCGTGCTGCCCATGCCTTCGGCTCGGGAGCCGCAGCCGTACGCGTATCCCGGCCGCAGCGCGGAGGAGATCAGGGCGTTCGAGCATTATAGGAGCAAGGCGAGGAAGACGAGCGGGGAGGGGTGGGATCAGAGGTGTGTGAGGGGTGGTGCTGGGGGAGGGGTGAGGAAGACGACTCCGGCGGATACTGGGGGTGGTGGTGGGAAGAGGGTGGGTTTGGGGGAGGGGCAGGAGAGGGGCAGGAAGAGGGCGGCGGTGCCGGGGCATTTTCCTAAGAGAAGAGAGGGGACGGTCGTCAGGCGCGGCGGGCCGAGTCTAGAGGTTCTGGACGGCACGGCGGTGTCTGGCGCTGAGCAGATGCTGCGCGGCGCGGCGCTGTTCGCGCCGTATTCTTCTCCCAAAACGCCCGCGAGGAGGTCCAGTGGCTCTGGTGGTGGTGCTGGACGGAGACCGCTCGCGAACGCCAACGGTCCGACCATCACGCACCTGAGCCAGCTGCCGAAACTGCACCTCGTGCACCCCGAGCTCGCCAGCCTCCCTATGCCCAAGCTCCGGCGCGCCGCAGACCACACTCTCGCAACAGCAGCGGCGGCAGGATCGCGCTCCTGCTCTCTAGGCTGCGATCGCTCGACCGACACAGGCGCCTGCCAACGCCTCGCCTCCCCGCAGCAACGAAACCCAACCTCTCACCTTCTCTTCCCACCTCCAGAACCCACCCCTCAATCCCCCCTACACCACCTCACCGCCCTCCTCACCTTCCTCCTCGCCACCCTCCGCGCCGCCCACGCCCGCCTCAGCGCCCACGTGCACATCCGCGTCCCGACGCCCGCGATGGTCGCGACGCTGGCGTCGCCGGACGCCTCGGTGGAAGAGAAGCTCGCGGCGTCGAGGGTGCTGATGTCGCTTGTGGGCCAGGCCGTTGCGGCTGTGATGGCGGTCACGGCACTTTGGAGGGTGTGCGATGCGGTTTTCGGCGTGTTGGGGGTGGTGTTTTGGCCGTTGAGCGGGCCGCTTAGGCTGGTTTGGTGGGTTTTGAGGGGGTGATGGGCTCTAGCCCATGGGAGGGGTGAGGTTGGGGATGGGGATTGGTTCGTAGGTGTATTGATTGTTGTTCGTGGCCTGTTCATTCCGTCCGCCTTGGGAGATTATCTGAGTCTCAAACTTTCGGGTCCTTGTCAATATGGTTGATTGATGGTCGTGTCTTGAGAGTGTGGCCTCGAGGGGTCTGTTTTCGTCACCTCCAATTGTTTCCCATGAATGATATGCAGAGAGTTGGCGTGGTTGCCCTTGGTGTGTTGGTCACTGCATCTGTCCTATGAAGCCATGCTGTTGTACGCCGGCAGGCTCATGATACCCAGATACATGCCAACACGTGACTCAAGATCTCCATATTTCCCTGAATATTATCAGAGAATACCAACGAAACCCCCAGTCCATCTAAATATATGCAGCAACGTATACAAATCGAGAATGCGTCGACAATCGATGCTGTGCGGTCACCCCAACCCTAACCCTACTTACAGCGTTGCAACGACTTTTGCCGACCGAGGCACAGCATCGCGCTTGTTCGCGGTGTCACGAGGTCGACGAGATAGGAAGGAGCTCGGGTATCACGTTCCACACTGACCAACAATTAAAAGAGTCACGCAACTCCACTTTGTCCTTGCCGGGTATCTGCATTGAGTTCAAGAAGGAAGAAGCTATAAGTTACGAGATTACTGCCTTGCCGGATGAGCAGCAAGGCCGCAGGAAGTCTCTTCGCCAAAGTCACATCTACTTTGAGAGAGTGCTTTGCTTTTAAGCCTCACGGATTCCAACGCCACACTCAGCTGTCATATTCGCAGTCCAAAATGGTCATGCGGCCAATCTCTGACGCCGCTGCCGAAAAGGCTGCTGCTAGCATTCACGCACCGAGAGACCCGAACACTCTTGCCAACTACAACGCCTGGAGAACGCAGCATACAACTGCAAACTATTCGATCGACTTCGAAGGAAAGCGTCTTCACGGCAGTGTTAGTTTGACCCTGAAGAAGCTCGCTGATGACCGCAAGATTATTCTCGATACCAGCTTCCTGGATGTCTCTGCCGTCACTGTTGCTGGAAAGAAGGTCGATTGGGAGCTTGCGGCTAAACGCACCGAGCCATACGGTACTCCTCTGACCATCGGCCTCCCTGACGAGCATGTTGCTTCTGCTTCCGAGGTCACCGTTGACATCGAAGTCTCTACCACCAAGGACTGCACCGCCCTCCAATGGATGACCCCGGCCCAGACCAGCAACAAGAAGCAACCGTACATGTTCTCGCAGTGCCAGGCCATCCACGCCAGATCACTGCTGCCATGCCAGGACACTCCTGACGTCAAGTCGACTTACACCTTCAACCTGCGCTCGCCCCTGCCGGTCGTCGCGTCCGGACTGCCCACAGGAGCCAAGGACTTTGAGGTGGGCAAGGATGGCAAAGAGGGTACTCTGATGTACACTTTCCACCAGAGCGTCCCGATGCCCTCGTACCTGTTTGCTGTTGCCAGCGGTGACCTTGCTTGCGCTTCGATTGGCCCTCGCTCCACCGTGTGGACAGGCCCTGAGGAGCTCACAGATTGCCAGTGGGAGTTCGAGGCTGACACCGAGGATTACATCAAGACGGCCGAGAAGATTGTCTACCCCTACGCTTGGACTCAGTACAATGTTCTTGTTCTCCCGCCGTCATTTCCTTACGGGTGAGTTTCACAGCCATTGCTCGCATAAAGTATTCACTGACACGTTCACAGTATGTGCCACCACCTCAACATGTTCTTTCGTAAAACCGCAGAATACAATGTCACGCATTCAAATGCTGATACTTCAACTTTTCAGGCGGCATGGAGAACCCAGTCTTCACTTTTGCAACCCCCACTCTGATCAGCGGCGATCGTGCTAACGTGGACGTGGTCGCTCACGAACTCGCTCACTCTTGGTATGTCCACGTAGTACAATATCCGTTCGGGCACAACAACTGACGCTTTCTGCAGGTCCGGAAACCTCGTCAGCTGTGCTAGCTGGGAGCACTTCTGGCTCAACGAGGGCTGGACTGTATACCTTGAGCGCCGCATCCAAGGCGCCGTGCACAACGATGACAAGATCCGCGACTTCAGCGCCCTCATCGGCTGGAAGGCCCTGTCCGACAGCATTGCTCAGTTCGGCGAGGACCATGAGTTCACCAAGATGATTCCTGATCTGAAGGGCAAGGATCCGGATGACGCCTTCTCCAGCGTTCCCTACGAGAAGGGCTTCGTGTTCCTGTACCACCTCGAGAAGTTGATTGGTATCGAAAAGTGGGACAAATTTATTCCGCACTACTTCACCACTTTCAAGGAGCGCTCCGTCGACTCCTACGAGTTCAAGGCCACGCTGCTTGAATTTTTCGCCTCCGATGCTGACGCCAGCAAGAAGCTTAATGACCTCGATTGGGACGCTTGGTACTACAAGCCCGGCTTCCCACCCAAGCCGGCGTTCGACACAACTCTCGCCGACGCCTGTCTCGCGCTTGCGGATCAATGGAAGGCTCTCAGCGAAGGCAAATCGGACTTCAAGCCCAGCGCCGACGACATCGCCAACTTCACCTCGCAGCAAAGCTACGTCTTCCTTGAGGCCGTCCAGGGCTTCCCGTCCCCGCTGTCCCCGGCTCTCGTCGAGACCATGGGCAAGGAGTACGCGTACGCTTCGTCGAAGAACGTCGAGCTCGTCAGCAGATTCTACGTCATTGCCCTCAAGGCGAAGGCGGAGAAGTTCTACAAGGATGCTGCTGCGCTGGCCGGAAGAGTCGGCAGAATGAAGTTCGTCAGGCCTTTGTACAAGGAGCTGCTGAAGGTCGACGTCCCGCTGGCTCGCGAGACGTTCGAGAAGAACAAGGACTTCTACCATCCCATTTGCCGCAGCATGATTGAGAAGCTGCTGGAGGGCAAGGCGAACATTGGTCCGTTTTAAGGCGCTGAGAGCGGCCTATGGTTGATCTACGGAGTATGTAATCACAATACGCTTGATGACATATTCAAGTAGCAATTTTAGCATCAACATAGATAACAAAAGAAGAGCATTGTATCACCAAGTATATCCACCAAAGCGCAGCGCTCTCATTGGAGCGCAAACCAGCCCTGGCCACGACTTCTGCCACCCAGCAAAGCCCGCTGGTGGGCTGTTGTGCGAAAGTCGCGTTCCAGCAAGCCTTCACGCGTCTCGTCCAGAACGTCATCACTCACCTTTCTCTCTCTCACCACCACCCTACAACCCATAAACCCCTCTGGTCCTTCGAAAATCAAAGCGCATATATCCCTACCCATCCGGCCGCGCCAACAATGGCCCGCCTCCGCAGCGCCCGCGCGCCGCCCTCCGCGAAGAAACCACCGCCCTCAGCAACCAAAGATGCGCCCGCAACAACGACGCGACGCCCCGCCCTGCGCGAGAAGACCAACACGGCCGGGGGCACGCCCGGCCCGGCCGTCGAGACGAGCATGCTGGCGCTGAAGAATTTCAAGCGCCGCCCGCGCCAGGGCAGCATGCTGGAGATGGTCAAGCGCCGCCGCTCGAGCATCGCGCAGCAGAGCTTGCTGAGCGCGAGGCCGCAGGTGGAGGCCGGTGATGGGGTGGAGAGCACGAGCGTGTTTGATTTGGGGAGCGCGAGTGAGGATGAGGACGATTTTGCGCCGGAGGCGGAGGGCACGCCGGTTTTGGTTGCGAAGGGGAGGAGGGAGGTGGGGTCTGCGGCGAAGAGTGTTGCGTCGAAGGCGGTGGTCAGCCCTGTGCCTGTGCAGGCGACGAGAAGGAGGAGTAAGCGCAAGTCGGACGAGATGGAGGCTCCGGGTTCGGCTTTGGGTGCTCTGAGGAAGAAGAGGAAGTCGGACGATGTGGAGGTTTCGCATTCGGCTTTGGACGCGTTGAAAAAGAAGCACCGAAAGTCTGCTGTACCGCCTGCGGAAGAGGAGTCATTACCTCAAGTCGATGCTGAAGGCGATGTGGAAGAGCACGTCTCGTCGGACCGCGAGGCGAGCCCTGTGCCCAACCCTATTACCTCAGACGTACAGGTTGTCAATTCCTCGCCACAGTCAACACCGCCTACAGAACCTTCGTCTGCTGAGAAACCTGCTGGAACCGAACAGGCAGACTTCGCAGTACCATCGACAGAGGAGCAGGAGCGCCGGCAAACAGTCCAGGACGAGGAGCGAGAAGATGATTTCGACGCGCCCAACGCTACCATGGCCGAACCAGCCAGCAGCAGTCCGCTCGCTTCACCCATACCAGAAACCCAGCGCACAGACATCTACGCAGATCCGCTCACGCAAGTCTCGCCACCGCCCCCTCAACCAGCAAAGACGAGAAGTAGAGGCAGCAAGAAGCAAGTCAACATGTCGACAGCGACACTACGCGCTCTCCTGCCCAGACGAACACGAAGAACGCAGCCCAGCTACAGCCGGACAGAATACGATATACCCTCGGGCAAAGACGACGACGGGACGGCGTTCGACCCTACACATCTGGACGACGACGAAGACGAGCTGGGCGGCAGAATCAGACGGCAGACCCGAGCCCCTGCGCAGACTAAGGGCAGGAAGAAGGCCGCGGCTCCCACGAAGCCGAACCCCAAGCAGACTCGCAAGTCCGCCGCGCCTCCTCCGTCGACGAAAAATAAAGGCAGAGGCACGAGGACCTACGGCCGCGCAGCAGCGTCGGACAAGGAGAACGCTGGCGAGGAGCCCGTCTCGGACGAAGAGGAAGGGGACACAAGTCTCACGATGCACGAGGTGGCGCATAGCAAGGAGCTGGAGGAGGCGCGACGGAAGTTCGCGGAGGTCGACGAGTGGGATTTGAGCTTTGAGAGTATGAGCAATGAGGACCATCGCAGTTCGAGCCAGGGGTGGCGATGATGAGGATATTTGTTCTAGACGACGCAATTTTTGAGCAAAATACCTGATTGAGGGGAACGAACGCCTATGATTTCGATTACAGAGTGGCAGATGACAGTGCATGCTTCCAATACGAGAGTCTGTTCGTATCCGTTTCCATGTACCAATGTCTGGAAGGCAACGATAGATTCTTACCGAGCCGTTCTCACGGCCTTCTGTCGATTATACCTGTGGCAGGCGCGTGCTTACTACAGTCCGCGGTGCAGGCTGAGCGAGCAAAATCCAGATCGCATTTGCCTACGTCTGTCCGCAAGAAACGGTTGTCGCCGTATCATAACAAGAGCCGTTTCCCCAAGCGCATTTAAAGCGATTGAGACATCGCCAGGACCCCGTTTGGCCCTTTGATTGTCCCACCTCATGTTCTGGCCCTCACTTCCTTTTCATGCGATGATAGATTTGTGACGCCTGGTACAACGCAATCGCTAGTCATCTCACTCGGTGGATGGTGTACGCGTGGATGCTGGACAAGCCGAAAAATTGCATGGAGACCGCCGTTGCCATCGACGAAGGTGCTGGCAGAGCCTAATCGTGAATGAGAGGTGTCCGGAGTCTAGATACTCGGACGGCAGTGCGGTCGTCAGCACGGCGGTGGTGCGATGGATACAGGAGGACGCGCGGGAATTTGCGGATCCCCAACTGACGAGTTTGATGAGACGAGAGCTCGAGGGGTGGAGGAGAGAGATGATGGCGAGAGGCTGGCTCGTCCGCTAGGGCCACCGTCCCTTCGAAGGTCGCGGGTCCGGGACAAGCGCCGTCGCGAACCGTGGGAGGGAAGGCAGACAGACACCAGTCCGGGCGGCAGGCTCGTCGCTGCGCTTGCCTTCGGGGAGAAGCTCTCAGCGCGTATTATCGTTGGCACATGGCGGCCGTCTATCAGCTCAGCACCACGGCAGACTTTTGTCGCACGGCGAGGGCGGAAGACAGAGTAGTGTGGTGCGATAACAACAGCAGGGAGGAAGCCGCCCACGCTGCAGAGGCCTACGCGCGCGAGTCGGATTTAACCTTCCTGTTAGCGCAAACCTAAGCGCCGTGCTCGATGGTGATTCGCGGACCGCTCGAGGCTGCTGGCAGCGTGCTGGCTTCGTGCTTTCGCAGCACGCCAACGTTGCCTCCTGTCTGCCGCCTCCCACGCTCACCTGTGGACGCACATCCGCGACCTCTGCTGTCTTCTGTGCCAGCCCGCAGCAGACACCCACTCGGTCCAGCCTCATGGCACGTGTGAGCGCCGCCGTGCCCCAGGCCGCCAGGCCGCATCCCGCGCGCGGCCTCAGGCTCAGCGCGAAAGCTGGGCCAGCGCACGGGCCGCCTCCCTCGCCGGTATGCAGCGTGCGGCGTGACGCGGGCTACGCGCAGCAGCACAGAAACTCGCGCTGAAGGTGGTCGGGTTGCTGCTGCGTCCGTCCCCTCAGGTCTGAGTCTGTCACCCAATTCCCTCCCACACACACTCCACCACCCATCTCTCTCCTCACCCTCTCAGGCTCGCGCTTGACGCCTTTCGATTCTTATGCGACTCTATCACGACCGTATTTGAGCCCGCTTGCAGCCTCCCACCCGCCCGCCCTCCCTTCCGCGCCGCCGCTCGCCCACCACCACCGCCGCCACGCACGCCGTTTCGCCCTCAAACCGCGACCGTACTCGACTCTCTGGCCCATGTTCGGTCGCCACGCACTCTCACCACCCAGCGACACCGTGACGCGCCGTCATCTGCACGCATTGGCGTCCTCCGCTTTTTAGACGCCGCCGAGTCCCCGCCCTTGACCGCCAGCGAGGCCGCTCTTTGTCCCACCCGCCGACGACCTTCAAAGACGCGGCACCGATTGCGCACACCGTGCGGTGTCGACCATTTCCGCCATCGGGCGCCGTTCAGCAGCCTTCCCGTCATGCGACGCAGGCTCGGCGAAGATCCCGTCACCTGAACCCGTCACCACCCACGACTCTGATCGCAGACGTGATAGCATGACAGACACCTTCCGACCCACCGCTGTCACTGGTCAGGACGTTAAGCCATTCGCTGGCCGTATCGCCAGCCCCGACGATTACACACACCTCGCACACCAGCAGCAACACCCCGACGACATCGAAGAGGAGGACGATGGCCAGATAAACTGCATCTGCGGCTTCAACGAAGACGATGGCAACACGGTCGCTTGCGATACCTGCAACAAGTGGCAACACATCATTTGCTACTACCCGCAGTACGGCGACAGTTTGCCAGACGAGCTGCAGCACTGGTGTGTGGAATGTCGTCCTGAGCGTCCCGTAAACGCGCAAGCCGCGCATGTTCGTCAACGGGAAGCTAGAGCCGAGCGATACGCTCTGCAGAATGGCAACAAACGACAGACCAGTAAAAGCCACAAGAAGAAGACTAAGGACGCCCCAGGCGCGGCCGCGACGAACGGGTGGCCGCTGGACAAATCACGGCACGATCGCAACAGCGCGAGCCCGCGCGACCAGCAGCCACCTGCGAAAAGACCAAAGACGAGCCATCGTGCATCCAATTCGACAACGAACCCTCTTCAGGTTCCGAAGGATCGCAAGCGCAACAATGGCTCGTCTACCAACCACAGGCGAAGCGTTTCGCGATCGCCAGACGCCCTATTCCCTATGTACTCGGCGGACTTCATTCGCATATACCGCGAAGACGACTACAACGTACCGCACACTAATGTTCCAGACATCCAGCTCTACAGCTCCATGCAGAAGTGGCTCACTAACCCAGATGAGTGTTTCGAGGTCACCAATGGTGTGGAGCCGCATAACGTTTTTCAACGATGGGACGGAGACATTAGCATTATTGATGGCGTTCCCTCGTTCGAGATTCGCGAGCGACGTGACCCCACGTACAAGACGCCCGATGGACAGCCTGCGATGTGGAGATATGCAACCGTGTCAGAGCCACTTGCGACACACGCTTGCATAGGTGAACTTCGAGGCCATCTGACGTGGAAGGGCGATTACATCGAGGATCCAGCAACTCGTTGGTCGACTCTACGTCACCCGGAGCCTTTCGTCTTCCTCCACTCTCAGCTTCCTATCTGCATCGACGCGCGCAACGAAGGCACACCTGTGCGGTACATCAGGCGCAGCTGCTCGCCGAATGCAGAACTAAAGATCATCATTACCGGACCAGCCGATTATCATTTTTGCTTCATCGCAACGCGTGACATCGAAGCGGGCGAAGAGATTGCTATTGCTTGGGACGTGAACAGTGGGCTTTCCGGGTTGAACGCCCGTCACAGCGGCAACATTTCGCAGAAAGATATGTCGGGGATATCGTCATGGGTGTCAACAATTCTCGCCAACTGCGGCCCTTGTGCTTGCTCTCGAGGCGAGAGCTGTCTGATGTCTCGCTTCGACAGGAGAGACCCGACTGTCGACCCTGAGACCGAGCCTGCGAAGATCCCTAAGCAGCCTGGGAGGAAGAAGAAGGCTGGATCCCAGATATCGCCCGTCAATACCCATGCCGTCAATAGCCGCTCGGGTAGTGAGGCGCGCAAGGTCGACGTGGATGACGAGCCTACTGACTCACGCTCGACTTCGGGTTCTGCCGACCGGGGATCCGCTAGTCGCGACATTACGCCTAACACGCATTACTCGACGAGTGGCACAACGGAAATGTCGGAGCGCGAGAGAAGGAAATTGGCGCGAGTGGAAGAGCTGTTCTCAAAGCAAGATGAACAAGCTACCAGCAAGCAATCGAAGAAGAAACGCAGTAGTGGTGGTTCGGCACTCAATACGCCAAGCACCACAACTCCGAAGCAACCGAGTCTGCCTTCGACCAGCTCATCCAGATATGCAGACGCCGGAACATCAAGGCAATCTGGCTTACCCTCTGCAAAGTCCTCCAGTGGCAAGCGACCAAAGCCTGCCACCAAAACGAGCTCCTCAGGCAAGCCTTCCAGCAAACGGTCTAGGACACCGAAGCCGGCGTATGTCAATTCCGGCGTGCAATGCGACATGTCTGATGAGGAAGCGTCACAAGCACCCGAGCCTCCACGCGTTCGGAGACCTTTCATTTCCCTCCACCAGCGTTTGCTTGAGCGGTGCGCGCGCAATAATGCGATCAGCAAGGAAGTGCGCATGAATATCCGGGCAAAGACTGCTGAAGTTGAAAACACGATGGACGTGGATGTCAGACCATTAGAACACGTCAGATCTGCTTCGCCAGCACCCAATCCCGTATCCAACGACAAGCCTGAAGACGAAGATCCACCTTCACTGCCGACAAACGAAGATGTGGAAATGGAGGATTCTGCTGAAGCTGGCGTTGAGAATACCAAGCAGGAGGACGAGGGACCGAAGGTTGACGAAACACCAGCAAAAGAACCTCCCGCTCTGAGCAGTCCTCAGACTTCCCATCTCCCCTCGGATCCGCCAGCGCCAGGTCAGCCAACAGAAGCACCAGACTCAGACCAGGGACCGCCACCTGATGCAGCGCCATCAATTCCTCCTGCCGACGCTGCAAAAGCACCAGATATGAGTCTCTCGATGCCACCACCGCCTGCGAATCCCTTCACTGCAGGCCAACAACCTCCTTCGACCAGCGGATCAAGTAGCGCCATCGTGCAATCCCCTGCAGCTGCTGGTCCAGCCGGTCCCATCTTCTCTCCGTCCGTCACCGCCGCTGTCGCACCCAACCCGACGCGCAAAAAGCTGAGCCTCAGCGACTACACCAAGCGCAGCAAAGCCAAAGAGCAGCCTTTGGACAGCAAGCCTGACCGCGAGAGCTCACCGGCTTCCGTCGCGTCGGGCCCGACATCTGCGGCTGGGCCTCCTGCGCTGCAAGGCACCAACTCGGAGATCAAAAGCGCGCAAGAGGGCGGTAGCGCGGTGGCCGAAGAGGACGTGAAGATGGACGACGCAGGCCCGCCTTTCAGCTCGTAGCTATTGACGATCTCGACTACGGATGGCTCTCAGATCGGCGGGTGTCAACTTTGTTTCAAGCGATGGAGTTCCGCGGCGCAGCTTTCCTCTCTCCCTTTCTGAACCCTGTCACTTTAACAACAAATCCTTGGGTTGATTGCTCGGTGGTCTCCCCTTTCGCGGAGAAATGTCAAAGAGAGAGAATTAATCTCACACACACACGCATGTCAAGACTATCCGCGGGAAAACGAGGCGTTGCTTTTTACTCACTTCCCCTCTTTCATTACGTCCGGATCGAACATCGAAAACCGATCCTCCACCTGATGAGGCGTTCTGCTTTTGCTTTTTCCTTTCCTTTATCTCGTGAGTCGATGGGTCTGTCTGTTCTGGGGTGTGGGAAACGGAAACAGAAGGCTCGTTCTGTGCTTTTTTCTTTTCCTTCGCTATCGGAGCGGAGCGGAGCGGAGTGACGGAATGACACCACGATGCTCAACGGGCTGGCGCCGGGCGACGACTCGCCTCTGCCTGACCCAGCGCGAACCGAACTGGGAGATGGATCACCACTGCGCGAGAGAGGGGAGATTATCGCCACTTTCCGTAACGCCCTGCTTGCGAAGACGTGTATTCTACTTTGAGTTCCAGCATTTCTTTGCCTTCCTTCTCGACTTTCAGGTGATGTTTCGCTTCATGGAGGGGCGGCTCGCTTCTCAGGGTCATTGTGAGGTCTGTGTGGAAGTGTCAAGAGCAGATGGATGGCTTCCTCGCACTGTGAGGTTTGATGTGAGCTCAAGTAGGTAGGGAATGCCCCTTTTAGAGTTCTTGAATATTGCTCTCGGGGTCTGGAGGAGGGTCTTGGGACGCAGTGCCCGTCAAACAAGCTGAAGATTTGAAGGAGCAAAGTTGCGCATCATTTGGAATCCACAGGGTATCTCGGGCAATTGCAAAAACAGAGGAGACCCCACGCCTGGAGCACGATAAGTAAAGAGATTCCAGGCAGACTGTTTACCCACAGGTCTCGCTCGAAGGACAGAAAGGCTCAAAGCCTCCCGCCACCATCGCCACTGTCAAAAACAATCTCCGGCTCTCTCTTGACCGCCCCTGTGAGACTCCCTCTCTGTCCTCCGCCGACCCTGCTCTTCCGCTTCTGCGCGCTGGCAAGCATGCCCTTGCGGCTGCCGTGCAGAGGGCAAATTCTCCTGCCGCCGCTTTGGTGGTTCGTGGGCTCGATGGGGCACAGTGGGCTGCCGGGCAGGTGGTCCGGAACGTGCATGCGCAGCAGGGCGGGCGCGTCGTCGCCGTCCGAGTCGTCCTCGGCGTTCGCCTTGCTGATGTGTGAGCGCATCAGTGCCTGCTCGCTGCGCTTCTCGTCGTGGTAGCGCTGCGCGAAAGGCGTCTGGCTGAAGCCCGTCACGGTCAGATCCTATTCTCGGGGGTCCAGGGCCAGGGCGAGGGAGGTGCTGGTGGTGTTTACTCTTTTGAAAAGGGTGAAGGCGCGCTTGACGGGTTTGCTGGTCGTGCTGTTGAAGGTTGCCTGCCGGGCGATGGGTGTGATGGCTGAGCGGCGCCGCTTTGCGAAGCGGGCGATGCGCTCGCCACTGCTGGCGGATGCTTTGCGGTGGTTTACAGTGGCATTGAGTTCTGGTAGGATGTTGCGATATACGCTAGAGCGCTTGCGAGCAGGGCTTGAGTGGTCTGCCGGAGGATGCTGCTCGACTTTTTGACTACTGGGAGCTCTTGACCGGAAAGAGAGCCTGCGGATGAGTTCCGGTCTAGTGACCGATACAGCATTGGCATGCTCCTTGTCAGTGCCCTGAGCTAACGCAGGAGCTGGCTTGCTAACATCATGAACGGGAGACGGAGCGGGAGTGTCTGACGGTCGATGGTGTATTCCAGGCGTGCCCGGGATTTCAATCGACACCCTTCTGTTTCGGTCGTAGTCTTCGCGCAGAGGTGGAAGTGGAGTGAATGGAGAGATTGGACCGAGTCCATCGCTTGCGTTCCGCGAATGTGGGCTCGACGAGAGCGCTGATTCATTGGTATTGGTGCTTGTTGGCGATAGTATTGGAGATGGCGAGACGTCTGAGTTAGCCTGACGCCGCTTGGTGCGTGCAAAGTATGGCGGAAGCGGAGGGTCATTGGATAGACGTCTTTGCAGGTTCTTCAGAGATTCTTCAGATAGTTGGGTTGCGGTGTCTGATGTTGGCCCGGCAGGAGAATCACGAGGTGCTCGGTCAGTCTTTTCAGGCGCGTTCGGTATTGGACCCTTCCCAGGCACCGGCAGTCCAAAGATGCTGAAGATACTCCCGCGCTTCTGGCGCTTTTCTATAGCGTCAGGACTTATGCCTGGCCACTGCTCCGCTTGGGCTTCTTTACTGCTTTGCAAGCCTGGCTGCTCTGTCGTGTGAGGATCGAGGCTGGGCCGGTCGCTTTCCATAGGTGAGAGAGTCGGCGTGAATGCTTGACGACTTGTCATCTTTGTGCGCAATGTCGAGAAGTAATTATCGTCAGTCTGGAAGGGATTTGTTTCTGACTTCCCCGTGTCGGCAGATTGCGGTGTTGACGGTAAAGGGTCGCGCGTCAACGGACTTATTGGGGTTTGGCGGCTGGATGAGCTGGTATGCTTTCCTGTACTTGACGAACGCGCCGCACGAGCTGTCCTTGAAGAGCCTTGACTTGAGTTTTTGGACAGAGATAGAGACGGGCGTTTTGTCCGAGCCTGGATCGGATTCGGCAGCTCCGTGACATCGAGTGAGGCTGATGAGCGCAGAATGCCCGGTCGTTTCTGCTTGAAAGGCTTCGAGTGTGCCGACGCTGGTGACGACGATCTGTGTCCTGGCGAACAATCTCTTGAACGTTTTCCCGGGCTACTGTTCGGAGATCTTCGCGGTTGCTTGGGCGGTGGTAGTTTCAACGACTTCGCCGCTGCCTTTGCGGATTTGTCGAGATATGCTTCTAGTGCTTCATAATTCTTGTCGTGTCTTTCACCAGGGCCATTGCTGTCACGGCTGTCCTCCACAACCTTCGGTATGCCATACGTAGGAGAACGCAGGGGTGGCGAAGTTTTGACCTTCGGCATGGCACGTCTTTTTCTGTGCTGAGATGGCCTGTACCGCTTGCGCAAGAGCCGCATGTCAACTCTGCGCCGCAACTGATAAGCAAAGCTCGACGCAGCAGAACTAGGCGTCGAAGATTCCGAGCTCGAAGTATTTGATGGCATGGGCTCGAAGGTTCTCGTGTTGAATATTGTCGTAGCTTGGTCAGATGCAGTCGATTCTTCCGTCGATGGTTTGTTCTTGGATGCGAATGGGTCACAAAATGTGTGGTGGGCATTTTCAAAGTCCTGCTGAGTAGGCGTTGAAGATCTGCGAGACTGCTCTTCCGAAGATGCTTTGCTTGGGCCTAGGGCATCGGCCCCAAGACCCCTTCCCATGAGCTGTAATGATATTTCCTCGGTGGAGGATGCCCACCATGGCGCTCGAATCTCTCCCGATCTAAGGCTCGGTCGGTCGCGTGGGTTCTGCGAGGCTTCAGGGGATCCCCGATCTCGTAGTCCTACTTTTGATGTACTGGGAAGCTTGGTTGACGATTGGTCATGGGTTCGAGTGGGTAATTTGGTGGCGACCTCGCCGAGGAATGGCGGCGATGGCGATGTGGGCGGTGAGAAGTCCGGGGTGGTGAATGCGACCGATGTCTCGCCCGCCTCGGGCGGTGATTCCTCTCCCATTCGGAGTCCTCCTGTTGCCGCCGCTCCAGCTCCGCCAGTTCTGCTTTCATCTTTGCTTTTTCCTTCCCGCTGAACTTCTTGAAGCACGCTATTGGGTAGACACTGCATAGTGCTGCGAGTGCGATCGATGCACAAAGAAAGTTCGCCCTGTGGTAACTCTTGTCCTTGTTGAGATTTTTGTAGAAGCCCATGGCTAGGCGTGACACGGATCGAGCTGTGACTTATAATGCTCTGGTCGAGAGCATGAAGCTAGCAATAGGTTATGATGGTGTACAATGCAAGTCCTGGGGCGAAAGGCTCGGTCATGAAGCGATCAGGCCTTACTGCAGTGACGGCGTAGAGCGTCGGGCGTGAAGGACTCGGAGATGCGTGTCTCGTAGGGAGCGTCCTAGGCTGACGTGCTGTGATAGTCGTATCGTGCGGGTGTCACGCAGCTTAAAGCAGTCGCAAGTGCTTGTGTGAGAGAAAGTTTGTGTGATGGAGTCGAACCTGGTCGCGAAAAGAGGGTGCTGCGAGTTGGGAGGCTGCTGCCTTTTGGAAGAAAGGCAGCGGCAGGTGCGCTCGCAGATCGAAACAAGCTTTTTGCGACCTCACAGTGTTAGTCACATGCAAACAGGCGAGACCTGCACCCTGTCCTGAGAGACAGAGCACGTGGACTGTAGCCGTGTGTAGCCTTGTTGACATCTTCTGTGACCTACATCCGTAGCAAGCCGCTGTCACTGCTCTCAAAAGCACGATACTCTCATGTTCGGTGCGACAACCCTACTGCCAGCTCTCGCTCTTGCTTGTGTACCTGAGCAACTCCCATAGACAGACAGCGCACACTGAGAAGCAGAATTTAAGGCACCTTTGCTTCGTAGAAATACTTTTTTCCCCTGTACTTGCACAAGCAGTTCACGATGCGCCTGCTCGCGAGGTATCTGCCCTGTGAATTAGATATTCCGAGCACAGCTCCCTCAAAGCGATTGGCAACCACGCGGTGAGGATCCAGAACGCAATGAAGGACTTGCTGAAGACCAGCACGACAAAGTTTCAATACCATTCGTGCCTACCCTAAAGACTTTGAGTCAAGCCAAGCCCAAGTGACACTCACCCTTCCTTTCTCACTCGACGCGAGCTTCTCAAATGCGGTGATGGTCACATCTAGATCATCCGGCGCACAGCCTGTGCAGCGGTCCACGACCTTCAAGTCCACACTTCTGCGCTCCCCACGGTCTTCATCAAAGCGCTCTGCACGCAGCATGAGTCCACACAAGGGGTTCTTGTTGGAGTTGCCGCCAGTCGAGCTCGAACTGCCTGCTGCATCGAAGAGAAGGTGCGAGACAGAAACAATGTCGTCGGCATCGGTGTTGGTCAGACCGCAGGCACCAAGCCCAGGCTGGTAGTAGGTGAGGTCACCCGTGAACGTCTCGGCGTTCGACGGAAGAGGCAGGTTCTTGGATCTATACACGTAGTCAGTCGCAGATTGCCAAGTCTAAGATAAGACTATGACTATGTACTTCGATTCCTGAGTCAATCCTACGGACAAACCGATAACGAGAGCGAGTAGTGCCAGTATCAACGCGAACAAGACTATCAGGAAGATCCTCCTCCTCATGCCGAAATATTTTCTGTGTAAGGGCATGATTGAGTCCAGCTTTTGTCGCATTGTGGCGAGAATGGGTGCCGAGGGCTTCGCTGACGTTCCATCCTCGTTGATGTCCGGATTGTGCTCCCAGTCGGGGACTTCAATTTCCTTGTTCGCAACGGAGTGGGAATGCTCGTGGCCGGTCATGTCGCTTACGGTGGAATTCGTGCTGAGGGCAAGTATGAGACACGTTTTGGAAGCAGGAGCAATAGACTTGGTCTTCTGTCCTACAGCGAAACATTACATGATGATGCTGGTGTCCCCCGGCACACAGATGGTGCTATATACACGCGGCGGCAATCTAAAAGGAGGTGGGTGTTGTTGGCGTGTCGGCAAAGTCGATGCACGGACCAGCAGCTGGTTTTGACTTCAGGTACTTCTGCCAACAGGGGACATCTGTGGCACAAGCGAACAACACCCTGCGCGCCCAGGAAACTGTCATGTAGCACTTGCTGCAACGGGACCAAGAGGAAAGCCTCCAATTTAGTTAGGGTGGATTCCACTGATGCAACAAGAAAGGAACAGAGCTGACTTACCTTACAGACTGAATTTGCATTGAGGGTCTACCAGGAAACTGCTAGGCTCAGTGAGCGGTGTGCCAGACGTCTTGACCTCTAGCCACTCTGCTATAGTGCAATCATATAAGACGGCGCTTTTAAAGCCTCCAGACCTCTTTCTGGACACGACAAAGCCCGGATCGGCCCCACCTCCACCGCAGAAGAACACCGCCGGAAGCATGGCATACGGCTGAGACCGTAAGCATAGCATCTGCAAGATCCTCTCTGTCGCGTAGTAGACCCGACATCCGGCTCAGCTCTCGATCATAGCCACTCCAAATTGTAAAGGCCTCTTGCGGGCACTGGTGAGATCATGATGACCCGTACGACCCCGACTTCGATATTGCGAAAAGAATTTGGGTTCTGCTATGCTTGCGGTATAAACAATTCCTCAATGCGTAGATATGAGCAATGCTCCTTTGCATTGGCCAAGCTGCCTCTGTGATACTCGAAGCCCTTGTGTCACAGCGTTACTCGCTCATGCGACGGCGAAGGGTCTGAATCCCGCGGTATGTGGGAAATTCTTCACGTTAAAAGCACGGAAATGGTACGTGCCAGCCCCAAGCAAAAAGGTAGACCGTGGCATACTTCTATACTTACGGGGGCCTACTCACAAGATCCACGATTCTGGTATAACTTCGTCTCATCTTGTGGAAGCCGAAGCAGGGATGGCACGACTTCGCGTAGATGTATGGTAAGAGAAGCTTGTATTGCTTCAAGACGGATGTCGGAAAACAACGCGATACTCTTTCTCATGGTGTGCGGCTTGAAAGCCTCGGATGACTCAGGTCTTCGTCTCTGCATCTCGTAAAAGCTGCTAATCATTTCATTGAGTACACTGGAACGCAGGGAAACTAGTTGATACCTCCAAAGACCGATGACTGTCTATTTTGACGAGCATCCACCCAAGTGAATTTGACAACTGATGTCCACTGTGGACTTTGCGCTTGGAAAAGCAAAGCCTTCTGACGGAAACCAGGTTCATGCGTGCCAGTGAAAGGAGAGTTATGAAGACAATGTTGCGTAGGGGCCCGGTGTATGCAGACAGAGACCAGGCTGGCAGTCACTGTGTTGGTATTCGCAGTCGGCTCATGGGTAGATTCAATAGGCTCCACCGGTTACTCAACTGTCAGCACAGTCAAGTCTGATGAGGGATTCTTTTCAGCAACGTGTAACAGATTCGATATTCGCAACGATCAAAATCGGGTGCGCGAGGAAGAATGCGGACATGCAATGCTCAGCCTCGTGCAAGCTCGCGATCATCAGGACGGCAAAATAATTGACGGCCACTCAAGCAGTGGCATAGTCGACTCTGTGCGTTTGTTCCAAGTCGAATATGACTGTTTCGTGAAAGACGAGGCTGTTGTCTCGACGCGTGATTTTCACTTTGACTAGACTGGCGCCACGCCATAGCCATAGCCACGTCGACCAGGGTGGAACATCTCACGTGGCGCTGTGTAGCTCGCTGCCTTGGACCCAGTCACAGCCTCCTTTGTCTCGAATTCACGCTCTTCATCTATGTCTCATGCAACCAGACAAAAAGGTTGTCCGAAACATCTTTGTCGCTTATATTGCAACATTGGTAGATCACCGCCGTCTTTTTCCCGCACCCCGGATTGCCACAATCTCAACCCACATAGACATCAGATCGCATATCAAGTCTGGCATCTTCAAGTGCGCCATAGATACTTTTCTAACAGTTTTTCCAAGCGTACGTCGCGAAATCGGAGCCCTTACACAGACTTTGTGATCATCTTAATCACACTTTGGCAAGCTCAGGAGAGATCGAGTAAGAAATCACTGGCTGCATCCTTTGGTAATTATGGCTGACCGCAGTCCTCAGAAGCCAGCTGCATATTCAATGGGAGACTATTCTATGCCAATTCATCGAAGCGATCGTCCTTTTCCGGACGGATCCGAAGCAAAACCCAGGTGGAGGCGTGGACAGGATGGCGACACCGCCATCAGAATCCATATGCCTCTGGAACCACCTGAACACTCCGCGGCGTTCCTGGTCGGCACAGCGGATGGCCACCGCGTAAACATGTACACAAGCCCCCACTTCGAAGCTCCTGATGCCGTTGCGGCACAAGATGCTGCGCTTGCCGGACGACTGACAGGCTATGATCACGATCTACCACCTAGCCCTGAGCTCAAGGTTGAGAAGCGCAGGGACAGCATGCAAGACAGCAACAGTGTAACGCCTGGGGAGAGCAAGGTGAAAACTCGATCATCGACACCAGCAATGCTATCAGGCAATGGAGCGCGCAGGGAGCCTCCCGCTATCATCGTATCTACTGAGACGTCCATCGCTAACACATCGACGCCCAATCGCGGGAGCACCACGAAAGTTCTCAAAGAGCTCGAGGTCGACGGTAAAGCTGGGTTTGATCCTCTTCGCTCGACCGACGAGGAGCCAGTCAAAAAGACCTATCTCTGGAAAGGAAAACGCTACGAAGTCCAAGGGGACGAACCAGCGGAATGGCTCAAAGACGTCAAGGAGGTACCTCGCGATTCCAGATTGGCTGAAAAGCCGAGTACGAACGAAAGTCAGCGAAGGAAGAGTTCTGTGACTCCTAATGGCATGCTTTCTGGCGTGGGATCTCGTGGCCGTCAATCTTCCCGCAGGAACTCGGCACGAGCGGAGAATGACAAAGGTCGAAGGAGATCCGCACGGCCAAGACGAAGTGTTGCCGATTATGAGCAAGTCCTCAAGGATGAGCCACCTGAGTAGCTAGAGGAATAGAAGATTGAATGATTGGAGAGTGTCTGCTGAAGGGGCGGAATGAATAGCATTTTCGATTCTAGGTCTATCTTTCGTATGTTGCCATTGAGGTATCATCCTCCGCCAAGATTCATTTCGCTGCATTTTTTTCTTCTCTAGTAATCAAGACAATGGACAGACAAGTCTATTAGACCGACCTTTGGACGATCTGGAGGATCTGGATAATGATGATGACAGTGGGGCCTCGACCGCAAGCGGTATGGCTGGTTCCAACCTGCAGACATTTAGCGTGAACCGCCCAGCCTCTGGCTCCAAATTGCACCAGACCTCACTCCGACTTCGCGTGGGCGGGGCGTGGGCTGATTACGTAGAGGGCCGTTGGAAACATGGCTCAGCGAAGAATGTTGGCAAGTGTTACCCCCCCGCCAGTTCGACCTTCTTGTGTCGCAACCTCCCAACAGGCCTCTATTTTGCGGCGCAAACATGCCATCTCTAACCTCCCACCTCATCGGCCTTGAGCCTCTGCCGTTGCTCGAAGCGACTCAGCATCCATTTCTGGCCGCTGCAGCGACGTCGCAGCTCTCGCCCGCCCACCTCAAGACATGGCTGGCCCAAGACCGGCTGTACGCCATGAGCTACGTGAACTTCATGGGAACTATGCTGTCACGCCTGCCCATTCCCGGAACCACGCAGCGAGACAACACGCTGGAGTGGCGCGTCGCAGACCTGTTGATTGATGCGCTGGTGAATATCAAAAGAGAGTTGAAGCTTTTCGAGGACACTGCGGCTGCGGAGGGCTGGCTGGACGACATATGCGACGCTATTCCTACGCCTCAGACGCGCGCGTACCAAGACTTGTTCGCTGGTGCCGCGGCTCCGTCGAGACCCCTGGTTGTGTCTCTCGTGGCATTGTGGGCAACTGAGGAGTGCTACTTGCGTTCTTGGAGACATGCGTGGTCGAAGATGGATCATGCGTTGGCCGCGAAGGACAAGGATGTCATGCAGCGCGTCTTCATCCCCAATTGGAGTTCGTCAGAGTTCGAGGCCTTTGTCAGGAGAATCGGAGGGCTAGTGAACAAGTTTGGTGCTTCAATGGAGGAGGGAGGCTGGGAATGGGGCGAGTGCGAAGAGGTCTGGAGGCAGGTGCTTTGGGCCGAAAAGGGCTTTTGGCCTGATGTATGAACGATCGAAGACTACTGGCAGTCACCAAGGGTTCATTATGTGAGAGGACTGAATACCCAAGGCTCGGTTTAATTCGCTACCTCGAGGCTAATTTCCATCGTCTGTGATCAACGCTATCCTCTCCGCGATGCAACGTGCATGCTTGAACCAGTCCTGCCTCCACTTCGAAGTGACTGTAGCGTACATTCAGCGAGAGCGCGGCTCAGTTCAAACCTCTGCCTTCGCTCTCACTGAGGAACACGACCAGCCTCCACACCTTCTTGACCAGAACCTTCGCTTCTTCTTCTAGCGCGGGCTCGAGCTCTCCAACCAGCTCCTCCGGCGCGCGCTGATTTTTGATACCATCAACGACGGCGTGAACGAGCAGTTCCTCCTGCACTCCCAGATACTCGACCACTTTCTTCTCAACCATCGGGCGAATCTGCGTTTCGACGTTCTCTGATGACAGCGAGGACCAGCGTACCTTGAAGGCAAACAACGCTTCGGCGTCAGTCGGAATCTCACCCGCGAGCTGTTGTCGGGCGGCGGCGCGGTCCTCATCGCTAAGGTCGGCACCGTTCGTCGGAAGCGTAGAAGTGTCGGTGAGTGGCTTGAGCGCAGTCTTGCGCGATCCCTCTTCGTCTTCGAGAAGTCCTTCGAGTTCGGCAACAGTGCGCCGGGGGGCAGCGCCTCCTGCGGTAGCGGCAGATGCCTTGCTTTTTGCAGCTCCAAGGTTGAGTTTGAAACCTTTGCCAGGTCCGGCGGGTTCTGCAGCAGATCTGCTCGTAAGCTCGTTGTCCAGCTGGTCAAGGAAAGCATCCGCCTGGCCACGAGCTTCGGCAGCGCGAGCTTGCTGGTGAGATAGCTCACGTGTCTCGTCCGCGCGATCAGAGTCATCGCGACGAGACTCATTGTCGCGGTACGCAGCACGCTTGCGCAACCAAGCCGATCTGTCGACGTAGTACTCTTCATGGCCAAGACGGTTCTCCTCGTCATCATTCCATTCCCGTAGCCTCTTGATCATGACATCCTTCTGACGGTCCCTCTGCTCCTTTGACCTCGCCTCGTTGTCACGATCGCGCTGTCTGGCACTAGCAGACACGCGCTCGCGGTTCAACCATTTGCGCTCTTGGTCTAGGTATTGCTTCTCCAGCTCATCCTCCCGCTTCTTGCGGCGCCGCGCCTCAAGCTCTTCGTCGCTTTCTTCTGCGTCCTCGTCCTCGCGATTCAGTGAAATGCCGTTTGCTGCGCTGTTGGCACCAACGAATCCAACACCATTAGCGTAGTCAGACGGCATCTGTACACCACGGTAACCCTTCGGCCCAGATGGTGCACCTGAAGGCCCAACGGTACGATCGCGCGGCCCAGAAGGAATCCCATCGTTTGCAGTGCTCCTAGGAGGTGAAGACAACCGACTGAGACGGCTGCCCATTGCGCGTTGGCGTTCCTTCTGCTCCATCTCCTCCTCCTGTCTCAGCCGGTCAAGATCACGTCGGTTTGAGCGGTCGCGGAAGGCCAGAATTTCCGCAGCCACAGTCGCGCGCATATCTTCTGGAACGTCTGCAAGATCATCTTCGCCCTGTCCGTTCAGTGTAATGTTGACAACCTCCGCGCTGTCACCCTCCTTCTTTTCTGCGTTGGCTTCGTCCGCGACACCATCCTGCTCTCCGTTCGCGGCAGAATTCGCCATGAAGGCATCAGCATTTGTGAGTGATGTGAGGCACTGGCGCATGTCTTCCTTGCAGCCGTCGAGGCGAAACTGACGCGCATCCTCGTCCTCGTTCCGTTTGCTCGTCCACTCCTCAATATACTTCTGACTCTGCTCGTCGACAATGACCGTGAGCTTCGTGTACTTGACTTCGTTGTTCTCTCCATCGCGGATCACCTGGTGAGCCTTGAATGCTGGCACTTCAATGCCCTCTCCAAACAGCTCGTTGGCAGCCTCGAGCGAATCGACATCTTCGTACTCCGCAAAGCCGAACTTGCACTTCTTGTCGTCAGCGTCTCGCGCTCTAGTCCAGCGACGCAGCTTGCCGGCGCACCGTAGAATGTTCTCAATAGCCTCGTCCTCAGGCGCGTCGTCTCCCATTCCGCCCACAAAAATTGTCCGCGCCACTTCCTCTCGGGTCGGCTGCTGAATAGCCAACATGCTTTCACGAATCTGCGCGCGATCGCGTTCGAGATTCCTGCTGCCGCCATCGGCACCGAGACCGGCTCTCCTGCTGTTACCGCCTGCAGAGTCAGCGTTCCCTCTGCCGTCGCGTGGCCCACGGTCTGCGGTTGGCGTATTCGACTTCTGATCAACCCCTAGTCTGATCACAGGCGCATTGAAGTTGATCCCAGGGGGAATATTTGCTGGCGGCTGGAACTGGTTCTGAGCGGCAGGAGGCGCGTCCATGCCAGGCGGCGCCATGCCCGGAGCACCGTAGCTCGGCTGACGCCCGCCATAGGCACCGGGAGGTGCGCCGTAGTTGTATGCCATACTGATGTCCAGCGCTTTTGTGGCAAAGGGTATGCGCCGTGCAGACAGTATGATCAGTGGTGTCTGGTGTTCTCGGACCGGTCAACAGCAAATGAAAGTTGCTTGAATGTTCGGCTGAGCAGCTGCGCACGCGAGTCATGCCAAGGTTGCCGCAAAAACTCCCGCGGCGCTCCTAGAAGCGAATGTACCTGGGCTACCGATCGCGGGAGACAAGTTGCCCATTGCCAACCCAAATTGCGCCCCAGACTCTTCTACAATTGGCTCACAACCACAGGCCACGATGGATCTCATGAGGGCCGGCGAGACGGTGCTGCGCTCGTCGCAGCCGCTTTTGCCCTTCCTAGCCCCTGCGGCATACCGACAATCGACCGCGAGGATGGCCCTCGTCGCCAGGCATTGCCGGGCACAGCACATTCAGCCTTCAGGATTACGGTCATTCACGACCTCCATGCGCGCGAGTAAGCCAGAAGACACAGAGGCGCCTATGAGGCCCTCATCACACATCAGTAACATCCTGGACGAAGCCCTCGAGGGCAAAAAGGGTACACCGACCGCTCCATCGGCAAGGACTTCGCGATTTGCGTCTCGAAATGCTCAGGATACCAGCACACCCTCTCGCGCTCAGCTGGCAGCGGACAAGAGGTCTAGCTTCGACGAGATGCAATCTTCGCTCATGGCCATGAGCACCAGAAGGAACGTCGCTCGCTCTCTCAATCCCAGAAGTACAATCCCTGCGGCACCTAAACCAGCGCCCATGAAACTTGGTCCCAACCTGGGCAGGACAGTCTACGTGGACGAATCGCGGGGTCTCGACGTTGCGAAGGCTTTCAAGGCGATGGAAATCACCATGGCGAGGAACAACGTGCGCAAAGACTTCAACAGGCAGAGATTCCACGAGAGAGGCGGTGCTAAGAGGAAGAGGCTGCACAGTGAGAGGTGGCGGAGGCGATTCAAGATGGGATTCCAGGCCGTTGTCAGGCGTGTGATGAAGATGAAGAAGCAGGGCTGGTAGAGGAGACGATGGCTCGGCATTTGGTTCCTTTGAACGTGTATTGCATAGCGTGGAGAGTGCCGCGAGCAAGCCTTTCCACCTGATAAGCCTAGGGTGTAAGGACTGTACTCTACAAACGGCTTAGACTAAACAAGATACAATTGCATTTTAAGCTTCTTGTTACGTCTATCATCGTGATATGATATAGAATGCTCAATGCGAAAGCCGGGAACTCCCCGTGAACAGGCGACTGGATCTTTTCACCTCTCGTCCTCGAATTCAGCAGCCTGTTTTTGGGCAGCACGCTCGGTCTTTCCCATAACAAGCTCATTCTTAGGAATGAACTTCCTCATGACAGCATCCACGTACTCTTCCGGCACGCCCTCTTTGATCGCATCCTTGATGCCCATATTCAT
Source organism: Septoriella neoarundinis (assembly GCA_022813125.1). Lineage (NCBI taxonomy): Eukaryota > Fungi > Ascomycota > Dothideomycetes > Pleosporales > Phaeosphaeriaceae > Septoriella > Septoriella neoarundinis. The sequence goes on along the minus strand of JAKLND010000200.1, from coordinate 6,000 downwards.
CCGATAAATGTACTCCCGCTTTGGCTCACTCGGCTCGACCACATCACGGTTGATGTAGACCAGCATGTCGGTCTGCTCGGGCTTCCCGGTCACATTCACCGGGCCCACGCTATCCTTCACAGCCCAGAAGTCACATTCGAGGATTTCCTTGGTGTACGCAAAGGGGACGCCCTCATTTCGGTCCAGACGCTTCTCGTCGTTGGCTTGGAGGGTGTAGACCAGGCCCCAGACCTCATCTTCGTAGGATTTGGCAGCATTCGCATCACTCTGGTGGCGGTTCATCTGCACGACGTTGGCGTAGCCGCGCTCGTTGATGATCCACTTGTAATCGTTCAGGCGCGCAATGCCGAGATATTCTGACGTTGGACAGCGCTGTTCCATCTGACTGCGCCAGAGGTTGGACCCGTAGCCGAAGTAGACTGTGCCGTTGTAGCTGCTCCCCATGGTGTTTGTTGCAGGAGAGTTGGCCGGACGTGCTTGTGGTGAGATATGCTTAGCTGGAGCAGCGAAAAATGCTTGCGAGACGTAGTGCCACAGCCGCATTTTCTTGAACTGCAAGTGTGCTCTTGGTTGTTTTGAAACGCAAGCGTGCGACAATAGCTTCCAAATGCCGGGTGTATGCAGAAAGTGAGGTCATTGTAGGAAAGACTTCAGCGCCAAGACGAAGCATTTGGGAGACATTTGGAGGTAGGACTTGCACAGAAGAGGGAGTAGCATGATTTGTATTGAGAAGGGGTATATTCTAACTGTGTGGCCTGCTATTGCTGCTGTTCGCCATTGACATCGGCTTTTTACCCAACGCAACAGAGGAAATCCTATGTGTAGTGTGTTCGCCTGCGATACAACAATTCGTCTGCCAGAGTGCCTGGAGAGCTTTCGTAGCTGTTCAAAGACGCTCACATTTCTCTCTGCAAAGCGACAATGTTGTCGTAGAGCTCAAGGGCAAATTGTTGTCGGACCTATAAGTCGTATTAGCCAATGCGTGACAAGCAAGTCTTCACTAAAGAACCTGTTTCTCACCTTCAGCTGCAGCATTTCCAGGTTCTCTCTGCCATCGAAAGTTCCCATGAAGTAAATAAAGCCGCCTGTAGGTGCTGCACCGCTTGGTGTGCCGAACGTGATTTCCTTTTTGATAGGAGTATTCAGGACCACACGGTGGGAGCCATCGGCACGCATGAGGAACCTGGCCTTGGGCTTTCCGTCATCGTCGCCGTCACCGCTAGCTTTGACGTTAAGTCTCAGCATGCCGAGACCGCGTTCGCGCCACTCCTTCTTGCCATCAGGAAGAGTCGAGTAGTTGTAGAGCTTGGCTCGGCAAGAGTATTTGGTAACCTCGTTCTCTTCCCCAGTCTCGACCTCTTGTTCGAAAAAGCGCTCGTCCTTCTCGTCTTCTTCCACGACCAAGGGACTCTTGCTACCATGGCCGTCGTCATCGTCGCCTCCTTCGTTGTCGCCTTCTTCATCGTCGTCCGGAGGCGCTCCGAAAGCCTTCGCCTGCTTGACAGCCCCGGACAATGGCGTCGACTTGCCACTTGCGAAACTCGTAAGGCCTCCGCCACTGCTGCCGAAACCACTTCCGCCGAGTCCCGAACCAAATCCGCTTGACTGACCGATTTTACCAAAACCAGAAGCGCCTGATCCGAAACCGCTGCTGGAGGCCGCAGGAGCTGCGAAAGCAGACTGTTGACCGAGAGCACCACCAAACGAGTTGCCCGTCGATTTGGAGCTCTCATCGTTTGCTGCAGCACCAAGTGGACTCTTACTCCCGGAGCCAAACCCACCACCTCCGGAGCCGAAACCTCCGTTGCTCTTGCCAACTGCTCCAAAACCGGATGTAGATGAGCTAGCGAGTGCACCGAAGCCGGAAGCCGCAAAAGCGCTGGCAGAAGTTTGAGGTTGTTCCGAAGACGGAGATGATGTCTTCGCTGCAAGGGCACCAAAAGGCGATGCAGCAGACGTGCTGGAGAAGGCACTGCCTGGTGGGATCTTGGAAGCTTCCGTAGATACTGCCTGATCGGCTCCTGTGGTCGCAGTATCTCCTTGGATCTTACTCCTCTTGACTTTTGGACTGACTACAGCCTCGCCAGCAGATTCGGGCTTGCTACCGGCGGCTGGGTCGGGCGTAGTAGAACGATCGCCAACCTTGGGCTTCGCGGCTCCATTCGCGGCGCTCGGATCGGCTACCGGAGACTGTGCTCTTGACCTTTCGCCGGAGATCTTGCGCTTGTGTCCTTCCAGCTCATCAGCCTCGGCTGTGCTATCTCGTGACCGCTTGCGAGTATGGTGGCGCCCAGTCTTAATCTGTACCTGTGGTTGCTGCGCATCCGATTTGTCATTGAGATCCGTTTGCTCGGTGTTTCTGACTTCTCCTGATGTCGCTGTCGATGCCTCCTCATGCTGCGCAGCATCATTGTCCGCGCCCTCGGTCCTCGCGGCCGCAGCAGCCGAGCGAGCCTCATCTGTCATGCCTCCAATCGAAGCCTTCTTCAGCTGCTCGCGAACGGGCCTCTCCGGCCCTTCTACATCCTCAACGGCCATGTTGTCTGATTGTTATGGTTGTCCTTGTCACAGTGAGCCTGCCCCTGGAGATCGGAGTTCAAAGGCAGCCTGCGAAGAGGCGGGCAAGCTGGTATGCGGTGAAGTGCGAGATGCTGGCAACACCCCTGTTTTCCGTGAAGCTTGCAGCCAAGTCCGGTGTCGTTGATGTTTATGCAGAGTACGCGAAAGCTCTGAGCAAGTGCCGAGGGGTCAAGAGTGGGTTGTTCATAAGGCGTAGTGCAATTCCAACGAGCGTGGTGGGGTGGAGAGCCACCGCGCGCCTGGTGCAGCGCGGCTGAGGCTGAGGCTGTGATCGGCGGCTGGCTTGCTTCTGCTTTGAAGGCATCTACTGCGGCCCCTTTACCACACACTATAAAGGCCGTGAAAACAACTATACGCCGGTCGGAAACAGTGCAAAAATGCTCGGTGGCTATGGCGCACGAGAATGGAGGCTGGTGCCCCTTATTAGTGATGTGCCATCTCCCGCCCCCCCGCCTATCAACAGGCTCCTCTCACTCGGATTCCCGATGCAAGTCGCGCGTACGGAAATACAAAGTGGCCATTTCAAGAAGAATCAAGTGAACGATCATATTTGCGACACTTGCTATGGTAGGGGCTAACGAGATACGCTACAAAGGACTTTCCAAGTCCAGAACGATTTCCTCTTTTCGCCTTCTCAGCGAGACCTTGCTTTTCGGGCTGATGGATTTGTTAACTTCGAAGTTGATCGTCGGCGGCACCTCGCCGTCAACTAGGTCAAAATCATATTTCAGCAACAGATGACAGAGAATCACTTTGATCTCGTTGCTGGCAAAGAACCTTCCCGGGCAGGCATGCTGCCCGTGGCCGAAGCCAAGGTGGCTGGAGTTTGTCGTCACGTGGCCCCAAGCGTTGGCTTGTCCTGGTTCTTGACGCTTGTCAGAGAAACGGAATGCCTTGAACTGCTCGGGGTCCTCGTAAATGCTTGGGTCTTGGAACGCCGCCGCAACGAAGAATCGCGAGCCGGCTGGCAGAACAGTGCCGTCGGAGAGCTCAAGCTCCTTCTCAACGTATCTGTTCATGGACAAGGCTGACATTGGGGTGAAGCGCTGGGACTCTTTGAGAAAGCTGTCCATCAGACGTAGCTTCTGGAGCGAGGCTTTGCTCCAACCGTTCTCGGAAATAACCTGAATGATTTCTTCTCTCATCGGTTGCACGACCTCGGGAAACCGACAGATGTCAATGAGCGCTTGTGCCGTAGATTCTGTGGTCGTGTGGATAGCAGCCAACGAGAGAGAGAGTTGGGCGGCGACGTAGTCTACCTGTCTCCCGCGACCGACCTCATACATCCAGCCGATGGTATCCGCGGTCTTAGGAGGCTTCTGGCCAGCTTCCAACGCTTTTTGCGCGCGTTTCTTGCGACGCTCAACTTCCGGCATGATCAACTTCCTGGCGTCGCGGACTTGCTTGCGTAGGCGTGTACAGTTTGGAATGAACCAGTACGAGATCGGACGAAGGATGGGAGGTGCAATGCGCATCAATTGCGATCCAATGAAGCTGTCGATCGTGTAATCCTTTGCAATGTCTAGCCAGCGCCTGTTACGGCACAAGGGCAGACCCAGGAAGACACGCGAAGACAGACGTGCAACCATCTCAGCGACATTATCTTTCAGAGGTGCAGTATGCCATTCGGTGTCCTCGCCGAAGACGTCATGAACAGCTGCTGTGGTCTCGTCGACGAGATCGTGAGTGATGAGGTTGAGAGACTGTGTGAGCTTTACCCGAGTGATTTCTTGGATAAACCAGTCGTCAATCAGGCCCTGCCTGTGCCCATCGAAGCCAGGATAGTTGACAAAGAACTCTTTCTCGAAAGCTTTGGGGAAGTTGAGCTCTTCACGAGCGCGAAGTTCATCGGCAAACCGATTGGGCAGTACGATCTAGAGCATTGTTAGCGTTCGTTCGATACCTTGCCTCCTGCATGAGCTTACTTTAGGGCCAGTGCCAGTAATGACCTGGAAAGGAGCGTTGTGCTCCTTCAGACCTTTCGCAACCGTTTCCGTGCCGGCAGAGTACCAGGACCATTTAGGGCTCAACCCTCGCTCGGTGAGCGCGACAACCGGAAAGCCCTTCAATGGCTTTTCGATTGTAAGGAGGGAATAGGCAATGTAGACAGAGATCGCGATGGCCCCGAATGCGACCACCTGAATGGAGACCGGAACATTCTCCAGGAACGTTGGCCGGTAGGCGGTAAGCACATCCATCCTCACGCGAGTGAAGGATCAAGAGGACACAGCTGAGGCGCTGAGTTACCAAACTTACTCAAATGTGCCGCCTGGCGATCTATATAGTCACCATGCGCAGTCACCGCCACTACCTGTTCCTCAGCCCACCAACCCACCCACTCTCATGGATAAGTGCCGGCTGCACAACTTTCCACCTTGTAATGACGATGGCCAACCCTCGCGCCTAAAGGGAGTTGTAGCGAACCTTCTTCGCGCAGCAGCCAATGAGGCACGTGGCATCTCGTGCCAAGTGGAGATCCGCATTCTCGTATGATTTACGAGGACCCATCTCGAAGCCTCAGACCCCGGAAGCCGGAAGGATGCACGCATCGTACGGTTCGTACCACGAGGACCTCGGACGCGTTTATTCTGAAACGTTTAGCAAGCCCTTCTTCGTAAACTGTCGTACATGTGCTGCCACCCAATTGAAAATTAAGTTTCTAGGGTTACTCTTCCACTTGACGATGTTCCTTCTCGCTACCTTTAGGTGTTGCGCGGCACTATTGCAAAGTATACTAGTGCGTCATGAGTATATGTGCTGTTTGTACGACACCCAATAACCACAGGCAAACTTCATCCGAGGGACTGGAACTGCAACGCTACAGTGGAGTGTATGCATGAGTTGTGCATCGCTGCTCCATAAAAATTGATTATAGTGCACAAGCTTCATTTGTCGTACGATGAAACATGACCAAAGACTACTCTAACATAACCATCGCAACCAGACTTGCGTCGAAGATCCGTGCTTTGTAGCCGATGGACTTACGAAAGGCGTTCGATAGGTTCGATTGCGCGTTGTAAACTTCGCATCGCGGAAAGATTTCAGTCATGGAAGTGATGCTTAAGTGGAACAAAACATTCGGATGCACCGAACGTGACCCTGGGCTCTTAACAAAGTCTCGTACGATGGGCGCGATCGTGCAAACAACGTGTGCCCGTCAAGCGCCTTGTGAAACGCCTTGTGCTTACCTACTTATCCCAGCCCCACGCTACCAGGGACCCAAGCGCCGTCGCTCCACTCGTTCAACCCTCGGGTCGTACAGCTCGTATCCCCAGAATGGGGCACTTGCTCGCTACCGTGACACTACTATGCAGTAGTACGCTACTTGACATAAGATTACGCCTCGATCACATGCTAGTTCACCAGGCCCCGGACCTGTTTTGTTCCTGCGTTGGAAGGAAAGACTACAGTATTGGGCAG